>JAIFZK010000023.1:8595000-8667500 GCA_027481765.1 Tenualosa thibaudeaui | reverse complement strand
CACTTGATGCCGGACCAGGGCTAAATATAGCTCACAGGGGCCGCAGGCACCCTCTAGAGGCCTGCAGCTGCCAGTGCAGCCTCTCTGCAGGCTCCTCCACTGACCTACAATCCAGTTAAAGGGGCAGGCGCCCCCAAACAGTAGAGCCGCAGCAGCGCAACTTCTGGGTCAGGCGGTTGTTAGTTAACTGAGGCAAATGAGGCTCTTTTATTTTTTTATCTATCTCTGAAAGATGGGTGCCTTTTCAGAGAGATTGGTTATCTGCTGAATAATGCGCTATAAAATGAGTTTGTTGAATAATACAATAGTGTCTAAATCCTAATGTCTCCTCTAAGCCCTTAGGAGAGACATTAGGATTTAACTGGCATGAATTGGCTTTATGGTTGGCTGATTCAGGCTGAATGACACCATAAATTCAATTTAAGATTTATTTCGTAAGGGACCGTTCAGTTTGTGTAAGCTGCTGGGTCACTATTCAGCTATTCAGTGTTGTTCCAAATTCTCTTGTTCTTCTTCCTGTGATCTGTGACTGTGGAGATGAGTCTGATCTTGAGCTGCTCTCTGATATGTCCTGATCCCTTCCTCTCGGTGTGCTTTCAATCTGCAGGGATGACGGTAGTATCTTTGATGGGTTAATGGAAGAAGATGAGAAGGACAAGGCAAAACGGTAAGGATGAGGAGAGAGCACATATATACACACACACACACACATGCTTTACATTTACATTAGTGCATTTGGCAGATGCTTTTTACTTCAAGGACAGTCTCCCCTAGATCAACCAAGGTTTAAGTGCCATGGGCACAACAGTAGTAGATATTCAACCCCACAATTTTCAGGCTTCTGGCATGCTAGCCAGGTTCCTTAAACACACACAGAAGCAGATGCATCAGTCATGGGCTTCACAGTCAGAGTGCTGATCTACGAGTGCTGTGTCTCCTGAGCTGCGAAGAAGCACGGCGTTCATTTAATAACACATGAAGCCTGTATATGCCAGGGTGAAATATTAGCCGATTTAGACTCCGGCAATTTCTAAACAACGTGCCCATTAGTCTGAGAGGTGGTTTCCGCAGGTTGAAACACAGGGCTGATGTTTAGCCCTTTGCAGCACATTAAGTTCAGTCTAAAGCCGAGTGGGAAAGCCTGAAGAAGCACCACAGTGTTGGAGGCCAGAAATTGTGTGTGTGTGTGTGTGTGTGTGTGAGTGAGCGTGTGAGAGAGAGAGAGAAAGAGGGAGGTTCAGGAGATGTTGGATGGAAGTATGTGATTCTTCGTGTGTGTGTGTGTGTGTGTGTTTGTTCAGGAGGTTCAGGAGATGGATGGTTGCTTGGCAGTGTGTGTATAACTTTGTCATAATACATTCCTGGTGATTACCGGTTGGGTTCATTACCTCGTCTGAACCGTCCTCTGCAGCGTTTCAAGGAATAAGTCGGAGAAGAAGAGGCGAGACCAGTTCAATGTCCTCATCAAGGAACTGGGCACCATGTTGCCGGGCAACACCCGAAAAATGGACAAGTCCACCATCCTGCAAAAAAGCATCGACTTCCTGCGCAAGCACAAAGGTGAAGAGTTATTCCTAATAGGGCCAGCTCTTCATATTAGTCTCACGTTTTAGATTGGTGTGCTTAGTAATGTCCCCTTCTGTCTCTGTCTCTGTCTCTGTTTGTCTTCGTCTCTTGACCTTTATCAGAAATTGCTGCTCAGTCGGAGTCGAGTGAGATTCGTCAGGACTGGAAGCCGCCCTTCCTCAGTAACGAGGAGTTCACACAGCTGATGTTGGAGGTCAGTGACACCACCCCACCCAAGGATCTGTATTGCTTTGAATAACATTTAATATCCCCTCCTGAGAGGCTGAAAACATTGGGACATTAACAATTAGAATCAGAGCAGTTTGACAGTGATGTAGGAAGAATGGGACTACTGCAAACCTCTGAGGTTAAACCGGAAAGTCTGGACAAGTTGCTTCTTGCAGACTCTTGCAGAGTTTTCGTTCGATTAGGCCCTAATGAGTTTGAATTCACCTGCTTGTTCCACAAGTAGATGGATAGGGGGTGGGAAACTATATTCTGACCTCTGACTACTGTATCCTGAATTCAACCTAGACATCACAAGAAGAAAAATATGACATTTTAAGAAACTTACTTAAGGGTAATATCTCCCACTCAGCTGTGTAATTCATATTTCGCCAGAAACAAAATGTAGCCATTATTTAGGCTTTTTCCATTAATAACAGGAGTGCCTTAAAGTTTTAAAAGCCCTATTTTTTATTTAATGTCTTCTTATGTTTGTCATCTTCAGGCACTAGATGGCTTCTTTCTGGCCATCATGACAGACGGCAACATCATCTATGTGTCAGAAAGCGTCACGTCTCTACTGGAACATCTGCCTGTGAGTGTGTGCCTGTGTGTGTGTGTGTGTGTGTGTGTGTGTGTGTGTGTGTGTGTGTGTGTGTGTGTGTGTGTGTGTTTGCATGTATGTGGTGATGGGACTGAGAATTAGTTATACATAATTAGAATTAATTTTGACGTGCTCTAGTGGTTGCTCAGTCAGTACGTCTAGTCACAAGCCATAGGGCTTCAGTAGGTCATCTTCCAAGGTTTGGTCGGACCAATCACATCGCTATGTCCTTATAGATAGTCGTCTAGACGTACCCTACTGCTAGCTTATCAGTTTATCAGCACGTAGAGGCAGTTTAAAAGACAACCGCTGATTCCGCCCCTTGAATTGATCCCAGGCTATCAGTCATGGCCAGTCTGTACATTTTGATGTTATAGTCTGGCTTGTCAAGCTAACTGAGATTATGTATGTGAATATAAGGCGGGTAGTGTTGGGATTTATATTCAGAACTTGTGTCTAAACCCATGACTGTGAAAGGTTAGTCTGAAAGGTTAGTCGGAAAACAGCAGTAGTGATGTGTCGTGTCAGAGATGTGGGCCAGTTAAGGTCAGGAAGTGTGACGTAACGGCCGAGACGGGGATGGGGATTTGCAGGAGTGTGTGTGTTTGTTTGTGTTCCTCATTACCTCAGCAAAATGAACACACAACAGAGAAAATGAGAGCGCAGCACATAACACCAGGATCTGTGTCCAGGATTGGGTAAACTGGATATTGAGACGTGTGTGTGTGTGTGTGTGTGTGTGTGTGTGTGTGTGTGTGTGTGTGTGTGTGTGTGTGTGTGTGTGTGTGTGTGTGTGTGTGTGTGTGTGTGTGTGTGTGTGTATCTGTGTGTGTGTGTGTGTGTGTGTGTGTATCTGTGACAGACAGACAGAGATTTTGTTATATAGAGAGAGAAAGAGAAAGGAGATTTATGTGTATTGGTTTAAGGATAGTTATGAAAGCCCTGTTCTCCATTTCAGTCGGATCTGGTGGACCAGAACCTGTTGAACTTCTTGCCTCTGGGGGAACACTCTGAGGTGTATAAGGCCCTGTCCGCAAACATCCTGGAGGGGGAGACGCTCACGCCAGACTACCTAAAGAGTGAGCACTACGCCACCATCCACCATCATTACTATCCATTACTCTTCTCTCTGTTTATACTTCATACATAAATGTAGCTGTCCTTTGAGGGCGGTTTACTGTCTCTCAATATTCATCTATTATTCATGTCCGTCTTTAATTTTAGACTATCCTTAAGAACTGTCAGTTAAATTGATGACTGCCAGTTAAGCTCATGACATTTCTATTAAAATATGATTGAAATGCACATTTTTTATCCAGCTGGCTTTGGCACTGCTAACATACTCTGTGGGTCGGCAGCAGGCTGTTAAGATCCACTGGAAAGAGTCTGCGGTCAAAGAATTTCTCTGCCAGAAATGTTTTTTTTTTATTGACACTTTAAAAGAACAGAAAGGAGAATTTGTTTATGACCCTGTCCCTGGCCCTGCATTCCAGTAGAGGCTGGGCTGTCTGGTTCAGGAGAAAACTCAGAGATCCGCAAAGCAGCTGTCTCCCATTGAACCTAAGCCAGACCTAGTTCTAGAACATTCTCATATTTGACCTGACAAAGACCTGGTTTGAGATCTGTCTCCAATTGGATCTGATAGAGCTGTGGTTCTAGATCAGTCTTCGATTGTGCCTGACCCAGATGTGGTTCTAGATCAGATTCTGGTTCTGATTTTTGTAGCCTGGGTGACCTCTCTGTTATCTCTTAGGGCATTCCATATATTTCCTGCTCAGAAGTTGGGTATTTGGTCTTTCTTTCCCATGGGTGCTGATTTTGTGTGTGTGTGTTTTTTTCTTCTGGGCCTTGTTTACAGCAAAAAACCAGCTCGAGTTCTGTTGCCACATGCTCCGGGGTACAATAGACCCCAAGGACCCGCCTGTGTATGAGTACGTCAAGTTCATCGGAAACTTCAAGTCCCTGAATAATGGTGAGGGAAGCACTGTTGAGTCATACTTTGCCTCTTTCACTCACTGTCACTGTCTCATTTACTTCTGTTTCACTTTGGGTATCTCACACTCTCTCTTTCTTTTTTTCTTTCTTTCTTTCTTTCTGTCTGACTGTATACAAGACTTCAGGGATCACTTGCTGCTATAATTACCACTGAATAAATGTTTTGTTTTTTTCCCCTTCTTCCTTGACGCTTGAAATGGTTTCTGTGTTGCTCCACAACTAGTGCTAATTGAAAAGCTCTCTGTCGTCTGAAGTGTGACTGTAATGGTTCATTTACAGCCCATTTAATTGTATAAAGTGTGAGGTTCACATGCAAGGGTAAACTACTTCTCTCTCTCTCACTCTCTCTCTCTCTCTCTCTCTCTCTTCCCCCTCCTTTTCTTCTTTTTTTTTCCCTCCCCCAGTGCCTAACTCAACACGTAATGGCTTTGACGGGGTCATCCAGCGATCACTGCGAACAGCGTTTGAGGATCGGGTGTGTTTCATAGCAACTGTGCGGTTAGCAAAGCCCCAGTTCATCAAGGTAGGTTGACCTGCCCACAATCAACCATCCTTGTGTGTGTGCGTGCGTGCGTGCGTGCGTGCGTGCGTGTGTGTGCGTGTGTGCGTGCGTGCTGCTTCACTTCACTATTCCTCTGAGATGTAGGTCTGTTTGTGCTGGATGTGTGGGTGTGCAGCTGATTGATGCTGTAGTTAAAACTGAGTGTTTTGCCAACTGTTCATTTATCAGTGTCTGCAGAGAGGGAAGGCAAGCAAGAAAGAAAGAAAAAGGAAGCAAGAGAAAGAAGCAGCAAGGGAGATGGAAATGACCAGAATGTGGTTGCCTCTGCCTTTGTATGCTTGCTGCAGCTGGGGAATGTAGTTTTGGATTTTTGTCTTTTGTGTTCTGTGTTTTTTTTTATTTTTAAAAATTTTCCCTTGTTGTTCTTTGGTTTGCCCTGCAGGAAATGTGCACAGTGGAGGAGCCAAATGAGGAGTTCACCTCTCGACACAGCTTAGAGTGGAAGTTTCTCTTTCTTGACCACAGGTGTGTGTGTGTTTGCAAAGATGTGTGAACTAATGGAGTATCTGAGTGAGGGAGTGGAAAGGGAGTGGTCTCTTAGTAAAATGTCTCTCCAGCCTCTTTGTGCACACACACACACACACACACACACACACAGTGTGTGTGTGTGTGTGTGTGTCTGTGTGTCTGTGTGTTGACTCTCCCCCGAGGACGCTGTGCTGGGATCAGTCGGAGCCGGGGGCACAACACAACACAACACAACACACACACACACACACACACACACACACACACACACACACACACAGCAGCCCAGTTGGAAACACTGAGTCACTCTCACTCCAAAGCAAACACCTCTCTGTCAAGGCTAGTGTCTCTCAGGAGGAGGTTGCTACACGGCCATGCTAGTCATGTCCTGGTTTGCCCCCAGTGATGTGCATTATTTATGAATAAACCATGGTCACAGTGAATGCTCAACTCTGATTGGCTGAGTGGCGTTTTTATTCCATGCATTATTTATGACCTGAGACTGATTGTGAATGTGGTGTTTGCCGCTGGCTACTTGTCCTTGTGATTATGCATAAACACAAGCTTAAATACCTGTGACAATACACAGTGCTTTTCTCTGTATTCAAAATCCCAACTTTAGTCAATAACAAATTAGAACACTGGTCAGGTAGGATGGAGGCAGACTGGGAAAACTGGTTTGGGCAAAGTACAAACTAATATAACGTACAATTTAAACATCTGTTTTTTTATTTTCTCTTTCTTCAGGGCGCCACCCATCATTGGCTACCTGCCGTTTGAGGTGCTGGGAACATCAGGGTATGACTACTACCACGTAGACGACTTGGAGACATTGGCCAAGTGCCATGAGCACTGTGAGTTAGTCATCACACGCTGTGTGTGTGTGTGAGAGAGAGAGAGAGAGAGAGAGAGAAAAAAAGAATAAGAGGTGTGTGTGTCTATATATGTGTCCTTAATAATGTGTGTGTCCTTTCGTTTTCTTGCTATTCCTACATTGGGGTTTTGGTTTTGTTATCTATGAATATAACCCACCCTCACCTGAGTTCACCTCTGACCTGACCTCTGACCCCACTTGCTTGCAGTGATGCAGTATGGGAAAGGCAAGTCGTGCTACTACAGGTTCCTGACAAAAGGGCAGCAGTGGATCTGGCTGCAGACGCAGTACTATATCACCTACCACCAGTGGAACTCCAGACCTGAGTTCATCGTCTGCACACACACGGTAGTCAGGTAAGGGGGACAACACACACACGCACGCACACACACACACGGGCGCGCACACACTCACACCAATGACAGCTGCTGTAGTTATGTTGTTATTACTTTCTTGAAGGACTTGTTTGTCAGTTAAACATAAAGAAGCCATTAATAAATGTCACTGGGTGATTGGATATTAAGTCTGTTTGATTCCCTCATTGTGTTAGTAGTGTGACTGCGCCTCGTGGGAACACAAAGTTGATCCCACAGATTGTCACTGGTCAAATAAAGTTGTGTTACTGGGTAGTGATCCAACTTGATTATACTATGTACTCTCTGTTTTTGTCTCTCATATTCCCTCTCCCTTTTTCCCCTCTCTCACTCCACAACTCCTCTCTTTCTGTCTCTCTGTCTCATTCTGTCCATCTCCATTCTGCCTATTTTTTTGTGTCTCAGTTATGCCGAGGTTAGAGCGGAACAGCGACGAGAGCTCGGTCTCGAGGAGTCTCCCCCGGAGATCTCTGCAGACAAGGTATAAACGCTCTCACTGTCTCTCTCTCTGTCTGTCTGTCTCTGACACACACACACACACACACACACACACACACACACACACACACACACACACACACACAGAGTGGCTTTCTCTCTTTCTCTGTTTTTCCTCTGTCACTACTGACTAACTCTGAAGCCCCCAAAAGAAAACGGTAATGAAGAAAACAAATCCCCGGCCCTGTGACTGTGGAAAATTGCTCTTGAAATATGACTAATCAGTGAGAATGAGCCACGACATCGAGTGTGACTCAGTCATGCTAAAAGTGGCCAATGGGTCGTGTCTGATTTTCTTTACTCATCTTCCTCCCGCTTTCTCTTTCCTCCCTCTCTTTCTTTTCTAACCTTTTTCCCTTCCTCTCTTTATTTTCTAACCTTTTTCCCTTCCTCTCTTTCTTTCTCTACTCCTCCCTCTTCCCTTTCTCCCTCTCCTCATCTCTTCACTCTTCTCCCTTATTCCCTTTCTTTTTCTTCTCTTTCCATCCTTCCTCTCTTTCTTTCCTCACCCTTCTTCCTTCCTCTCTCTCTCTTTCTCTCCTCCTCCCTCCTCCCTTCTCCTTTCTTCTCCAATTCCTCTGACTCTCTCCCTGCAGCAGAGCCAGGACTCGGGCTCAGAGTCACAGCTCAACACCTCCAGCCTGAAGGAGGCGCTAGAGCGCTTCGACTGCAGCCACACACCCTCTGCGTCGTCACGTTCCTCTCGCAAGTCCTCGACGCACACCGCCGTCTCTGATCCCACCTGTAAGAGACACAGTTGTATGCATAAACATGATTTGTAACATCACTTTATCCTTTAAATATTATCTTCCACAACGTTGCTTAAAAAGATTTTTTTTTTTTTTAGAGTTGAAAAACATTGGCAGCTGTCTGCACATGAATACACACACACACACACAAACACTTTACTTTCATAGGTTCGACATCCTCTCAGTTGTCTTTGATGTTAGTGCTCTTCTCCACAATAGCTCCTTGGGGTAGTCCTGCCGTGTGTTTGCTAATGAGGCCTCATTCAGTAAGAGCACACCACATTGCGGTTGTGTCAGTTGAGGATGCGGAGGCACAGAGATCATGCCAGGCTGATGAAAGAATGCCTCTGATCAATGAGCTCATCAGCTTCAGTGACAGAGTCTGCACACACCACAAGTTATGTGTCAGCCTAGTCAAAAAGCTGACACCTCATTGGAACACGCGCACACACACACACACACACACACAGTGGCAGTCTAGAGCAGCTGAATAGATGTCATCCAAGGACACCAGTTAAGGGAATGCTATTGAGTGACAAGCGAAAGAGCTGGTTCACTCATTTGAGAAATGAATGTTAGAATTGTGCTGTGGTCGCTGTTGAATAAGATGTCACTTTTGAGTTGAAATTCATATGTGTGTGTGTGTGTGTGTGTGTTTTCTTCCTTTTTCTCCATTGTAGCCACGCAGCCGAAATTGCAGACAGATCGCAGCACGCCACCTAGGCAGTCTGTGCCCGCCATCGAGCGCCGCCCCTCAATCGGCAGCCAGGTCAGTTTCCATCATCGCGATGTGAGATCTCCTATTGGACAGGAAATCAACACCTCTAGCTTTACGATTGGAGGAAGATAAAAACAGCTCACACACACATTCTGATGCTGGACAAGGCCCAGCATCCCAGACAAGTCACTGAACTGAACCAAGTCTGTGAACATCTGTATATGAATATAAATGAGCTGGCCACATGCAAACTTAATAAATCATGTCCAGAAAACACCACAGTATCTTGGCCATCTCTAGAGAGGAAATTGCTACCAGGCCAGAGCTTACACACACAAACACGCACACACACTGGTCTCCCACTAAGACACACTGACCTTAGGCCAGGGTTCAAACACATCACTTCGTATGGCTCAGAAGAATACTACACAGCTATGGCCTGCTGGTTGGGGCTTTGGGCTTGTGTCGATCCCTGATCAGTGGACCGTGGCTGAAGTGCCCTTGAGCAAGGCACCTAACCCCTCACTGCTCCCCGGGCGCCGCTATAGCAGGCAGCCAGCTGCCCCGGCTTAGTGTGTACTTCACTTTCCTGTGCAGTGTGTGTGTGTGTGTGTGTGTGTGTGTGTGTGTGTGTGTGTGTGTGTGTGTTTGTTTCACTAATTCACAATTGGGTTAAATGCAGAGACCAAACCTCCCTCCCAAGTAGTATAGATTATTATTATTATTATTATTATTATTATTATTATTATGTACACCCACACTGGCAAGCTGTTTTTATATATTCACATGGGTTGGTAAGGATTTTTTTTGTCCTTTTGTCATCTGAGAAACACATCACACGTCTCCCTCTCTGATTACAGTCGATGAGCTCGCAGAACACGGCGCAGACGATGGCCACGTCAATGGTCTCCCAGCAACAGCAGCCTCAGCAGCAGCTTCAGCCCACGGTGCAGGTAAGGCAGGGTGGAAGGGTGGGGGAGTGGAGACTCCTTCTGCACAGGCCAAAAATAAAGCCAGGTCACAGACAGCTGGGGAAAGGGGAGCAATTTTCCACTCTTAGATGTGGCACCTGAATTGGGCACAAATTGTACCTCTTAGTATACTCATATGCAATACAAAAGCAAAGCTTTCTGTTATTGAGGGGAGGGGGGGGGGTGTATGGGTCGCTTGCTATCTAGCCTTGTGGAGCGTGTTGGATTTCTAGCAGTGTAAATCACCCCCATGACCTCTCAAGTCCCAGCTTGATTCACGTTACACATCCCATGTCTAGGTCACATGTATTAAGCCAGACCTGTTATTGTCCAGTCCGGTCATAAGACTCTGTTATTGCCCTCTTCTTGGAGTCTTATGACCTCAACTGACCTCCAAATCCCCTCACCATCACATCCATCATTATGACTGTAGTTGGATAGTGGTCAGTGTTTTTCCTCCATGACCTCTTGATCCTTTCAACTTTCTTACTACGCTGTCTGTCACATTGTTGTTGTTATGGGATGCTCATGAGGTCTTCCCATTGGTCCGTGTCTGCAGTTCACCACTCAGCTGGATGCCATGCAGCACCTGAAGGAGCAGCTGGAGCAGCGCACACGCATGATCGAAGCCAACATTCAGCGGCAGCAGGAGGAGCTGCGCCAGATCCAGGAGGAGCTGCAGAGGGTGCAGGGACAAGGCCTGCAGGTGAGTGCTGCCCCCTGCTGCCCCGGAGACCAAAAGTGTCACTGTCTGTGTGTGTTGGAAATGAGGTTGATCTGTGATGCTTCGTATATTTACCATATCTGTAAATCGTAAACTTTGAGAGAAGAAACTGAATTGCAATTGATAGGAAAATCATGGCCATTTCAACACTCTTAAACATTTATCTATCATTAGGCAGTTGTTTATGCGCTGTTATGCGTTGTTAATGATCTCAAATGTTTAGGTATAGTAAGGCCATAGGCTTTCCCTTATTTATACAACTGATTACACCACCTGCATATAAGCCTTATTCAAATATTCATCGGCAAACAATTATATGCAGTACGTGGAAAATGTAAATATCCCAAGAAGTCTGCAGTGGCTAAGTCTAAACCTATGCTAGCATGTGTTTTTGCTGAACAAATAAGGTCCCTAGTATACGCAGGTCCAGGTTATTGGGTGTCCCATAAATGAAAGAGAACAGAGTTGCTTTGTTGAGCCCAACTGTAACTCTCTTGTTGTGCCAAATGCTGCCTGTGTGATGATATGGTTGGATGAAACTAATCCAACCATCAGCAGCATCTGTGGTGGACTATGCATATTAATCTCCCTCTCTCACTCACTCTCTCTCTCTCTCACTCTCTCTCTCTCTCTCACTCTCACACACTCACTCTCTCACTCTCTCTCTCTCTCACTCACTCTCTCTCTCTCACTCACACTCACTCACTCTCTGCCCCCCCCTTTTCTCTCACTTTCTTTGTCTTTCTCCCCCTCTCTATACTTCTACCTGTCTCTCTTTTCTTTCTGTCTTTCACCTTCTCAGATGTTTCTCCAGCCTGGTGCCAGTGGGCTCAACCTGGGCTCTGTGCAGCTGACGCAGGGGGCGGCCGTGCAGGCAGGGGGAACTCTGACAATGCAGGGCCAGGTGGTGTCCGCGGGCGCCCTTCAGGGCAGCCTCACCGCCACTCACCCAGCCACCCAGCACGCTGTTCAGCAGCAGCAGCAACCACAGCCGCAACAACCACAGCAGCAGCAGCAGCCACAGCCACAGCCTCAACAAGCCCAGGTGCAACCTCAGAACCTCCTGCGAGATCAGAGTGCCGCACTCGCACAGGTACGCCCCCCCATCACACTGCCTCAGGAACCATACAAAGTGTATCGTCATATATCATAACTCTGGGGGAGAGATTTGTCCAGTAATTAATTATATTCTCAGGCCCCTCTCTAAAAATGGAACCTTTGTTATTGTTTTTTTGTGAGTGTTTTAATGTACAGCAATTGAAGATCTATTTGTCTGTCTTTATTGTGTTTTGAAAATATATCAGTATAAAGTTGACAGGTTGTTAGTATGTCAGCAAATTGTGTATATATATATATATATATATATATATATAGTCAGCTAATAGTCATTAAGTGTTGTATGAGGATTGCATGATTATTTCCCCACTTCTCTGATGTCGACGTGTGTGTGTTCGTGTGTGTTTGTTCTTGCGTCTGCAGCCTCAGCGTTCAGCCCACACATTGCAGTCCCCCCAGGGTGCGCTGCCGGCCTCCCTCTACAACACCATGATGATCTCCCAGCCGACACAGGCAAATGTGGTGCAGATCGCCACCAGCCTGGCCCAGACCAACAGCCCCAGCGGCGCCGCTGTTGCCACCTTCTCCCAGGACAGACAGATCCGGTAACCATCAGAACCGCAGTCACCAGAACCCCCCCTGCTACACTCACTCACTCACTCACACACGCACTCTCACACTCTCAAACTCTCAAACTCTCACTCACTCACTCACTCACTCACTCACTCACACGCGCACTCGCACTCGCACTCGCACACTGCTCTGTGGACAGACACATACACTGCTCACACAGTACTGCTGTATGTTTAGTGTAGTAGTTCTAATTGATGGTCAAAGCCACATGGCCAGGAGGCAGCGAGTGATGCTGAGCGGACATGTAAAGGTCTCTTGAGACATGACAAAGAGTCGTCTCTGTGACGCTCTCTCTAGCATGGACCCTTAACTCAGCTTCATGAAGAGTTGTGTTTTTGTGTTTCTAATCTTCCCCATCTCTTCTGTTGTTTTTCTTTTTTTTCCTTCTTTTTTCTCTTTCTGTCTTCTTCTTGCTTGTCCTTTGTGTCTTTTCTGTCCTCTTTTAATCTCTTGCCCTCCCTCCGTCATACTGTCTCTTGCTTGTGCCCTTCCTCGCTTTCCCTTTTTCTTTCTCTGCCTCCTCTCTGTACCCCTATCTCACTTTTCTCTTTTCTCTTATCTTTTCTCTGCTCTCTCTCTCTATCTATCTATCTATCTACCTATCTATCTATCTCTCTCTCTATCTATCTCTCTGTATATCTGTCTCTGTCTCTGTCTCTGTCTATCCGTGTCTGCTCAGGTTCCCAGCAGGCCCTCAGCTGCTGACTAAGCTTGTGACAGGTCCGATGGCATGCGGCGTGATGGTGCCCACCACCATGTTCATGGGCCAGGTGGTGACAGCGTTCGCGCCACAGCAGGGCCAGCCGCAGACCATCAGCATCGCCCAGCAGGCGCCTCCACTCCAGCAACAGCAGCCGCAGCAAGCACAGCAGCAGCAGCAGTCCACACAGGAGCAGCAGACGCAGGCTCAGGCGGCCGTGGCAGTCGCACAGCAGCAGGGACAGGCCAAGGCGGCACAGCTGGCAGCTCAGCAACAGCAGACACAGTTCCTGCAGGTGACCACCAGGGGTCCGGGCGTGTCAAAGGTCAGTCTGGATCCCTGGACGTAGATGTGTTGGGCCCTTCTGAAATACATACTGCTGTACTACATACTACATATCAAAATAATGTGTGCTCATTTGACTAAAGGGCAGTTCAAACAAGAATGATGACTATAATGACAAATAAATATTGCTCTAATTAATATGAATGACAACGTCCACACAACAAACTAAAACGACAATAATATGTGCAACCATATCATTGGGATCACTTGCAGAATAATTTTGAGAACGATAAAAGGTTGGCAGCCAATCAGAAACCATGGAATTTTAGACATTAGTTCATGCACATTTTACGTTATTGTTGGTCAGTGTAGATGGAAATATTGTTATAGTTACAGTTATCTTCCAGGTGTGAATGGCCCTTAAATTGTGTGCACACTATACCTTCTTTTTTTAGTCATTTAGTGAAGTAAAGGCTCTATTTTTATAAAATTCACACAGTATTGAGTTAAATGAGAGAAAAAGGTATAGCAACAGCACGTCCCAGGCTCTGTACAAGTTGTATGCACTGTGTAGAATAGCAGTATGGCATTGTCGAAACCACTGTACAATCTGGATTTGGCACACAGTCAGTTGTCCCACATCGCTAGTCATAGGGTTTGTGAATGAAATATGCATTTTGGTTTACTTGGTCCGCAAGGGAAGAAGTTTCGTTTTTGAAAAAAGAACGCCTTTTAAAAAATGAAATCAGAATAGGGCTGGGTCCAGAGATCACTGGGTCAGTGATGATGTGTGATGAGTGTCACTGTTAAAAAGGTTGTTTCCTTCTTCCTTGTTACACTCTTCACATCTTCACCGCCCAGAATTGAGCACAAATTACAACAGCACTCTGTAGTGGTACCAAACAAATAATGCTGTACAAAAAACATTTAATAAAATTTTTTGTGAAGAGAGTGCATGTGAGAGAGAGTAGGGATGTTCATGTTTCTCTGACTCATCTCTGTTCTCTTTCACAGGCTCCTCGGCTGCTTCACAGCAACCAGTCCACTCAGCTCATCCTGCAGGCTGCCTTCCCTCTGCAGCAGCAGGGTGCTTTCGCAACCTCACAGCAACTGCAGCAGCAACAACAACAACAACAACAACAGTTACAGCAGCAGCATCAACAACAGCAGCAACAGCAGCAGCAGCAGGCGACACATAGGGCTGACAGCATGACGGACCGGTCCAATGCATCTACCCAGTAGTCTGGTTTCCGACACCTGCTGGGTGCATCGTGGTGATGGTGGTTGTGGTTTTGGTGGTTATGACGTCGGTGGTGGTGGAGGAGGAGGGCTAAACCCATGTAGTTGGTGTTTGTCAGTGGACAGGGGTGTTTTTTTTTGTTGGGGGGGTTCTCAAAGCTAACATTAAGAATAAGCAGTATTTGGACTGTTTGGTCTCTTCTTGGACCACCCTAGTCTCTCCCTGCATTGACTTCAGGGGGAGACAGAGGAACGAGGAGGAAGTAGCCTCCACTGCGCCCCCCTTTCCCCACCCATGGTCGTCACACCTCCCTGCGCCCACCCACCCCGTGCCACCTTACACCAACCCCGTCATCCTCTTTGGGATGCTGGCCTACCTGGATGCGAATTCTGGAATGTTCCAGGAACGAGTGGCTATGCTGCACGACGGCTGTCCCATCAGCTCTTGACCGAATGAGCGGCGGTCCCTCGACTCCCTCGACGTGGAATCCCGCTCAAGAGCCGTCGTCATGACAACCTCAGAAGAAACACCCGTCACCACCCCAGTCGTGGAGGCATGCGAGCCAACCACATGGCCGGCCCCTGCTCTCCCCTCTTCCGCCCCTGCCCCCTCATCTTTGGTGTCTTGTGTGCTTGTCACCTCTAACAGGTTTAATTTATGCAGAATGCTCCAGACTTCCAGACTGGACTGGGGCTGATCAGGCTTCAAAGAAGTCCTGCTGAGCAGACGACTGCTTTCTCCCCTTTATTTTATCTTCTCTTCCCTCCCTCACTTTCCACCCTACCCCCTTTTTTTCATGTCAAAGTAATTATGGGTCAGAAAATATTTTTAAGAATGTCATGTGGATTCAACTTTTATTGTACAGAACACCTGTAAAATAATCTGTAAATATATGGATAAAAGGACAGAGAAACTAATATTTTATATGATGCATGAAATGAAAAGCGTAGTCTGTTATTTGTAGCTTTGAATATACTTTTTTTCTAGTATTCAAAGAAGAAAAGAGCACTTAACATGCTTAATGGCTGATATTGTTCACAGACTTGCTTTTCCTTGTGGGTTGTGTGGGTTGTGTGCGTGTGTGCGTGTGTGCGTGTGTTTGAAGTGGTACATATGTTTCGAAAAGCAGGCACTGCTGGTTTTACAGATTGTGTCACAGTTTGTTTAGTCCTCAAACACATAATTTATTAGTATTGCTGAGCTTTTTTAAATGGAGATGGAACTGTTTTTTAAAGGAAATATATATGGCTTTGGTTTATATAATATAAATATACTATTCAACATTTTTAATTAGTATATACAGATCAGATAGCAATGACTCATGGTGTGTGTGTGTGTGCATGCTTGGCTATGTGAGTGTGTTTGAATGTGTGTGTATACATGTGTCAGCGTATCTGAGGTGTTGTAGACCTCATCTGAACATTTACAGGAGTTTGACGGAAAAAACATACAAAACCCTTTTTAATTTTTGAGGGTTTTGGAAAGAATGCGACCATATTCATGGTCTTTACAATAGTGCCAAGCCATGACTGAAAAAAAGGAGACAACCACCATCATACAGACCTTATGATTTTATACAGTGGTGCAGCATGTAGAGATTATTATTATTATCATACTTAAGTTTAGCTGCAAGTTCTCAAAACAACACAATCTACCTTAATGAAGTAAACCTCATTTATAATGGTAATTCAACACATGCGTATATGTGTCTTTGCACAGAAGATTCTTAGTAATGTAGTACCTATCTGGCTCGACTGTCCCATGTCGTACATGTGGCCTCGAGTTCTCCTGGCCCCAGAACAGCACGCAAGTCCCTTTGAATCTGTGGTGGTGTTGCCACCACTCCTGTTAGGAATGTGTTCTGTTGATGATGATGACGACGATGATGATGATGATTATTATTATTTCTTCATTAAATGGGCAACAGTGGCTTTCATGTTGGCCTTTCTGTTGCCCTATTGAAAGTTCTCTTACGAGTTTGGTGTAGCAAGAGCTTTAAAAGTTTGATCCTCCATTTACTTCGATTTAAGACAGATTTCCTTTTAGATCCTCCGATAATGTGTAATAAACCTATAGCCTTGTTCTTTACCTTTGACAACATACAGTGTCCTTATCAGAAACAAAAAAAGCTAGAGAATAGATTTTTCTCCAAAAAAGTAATTGTAGATCTCCTAACAAAATTAATTTGTGTCATCTTGTGGGCCGCACACAGTAATTGTTGGCCATTATGATGCCTCCGAGCAGCCAGGGTTTGATCCCTCACTGTTTTGGATGAGTCACAGGGAGTAGAATGAGCTACCCGCGGAATCAGCCGCAGGGTCATTAAAGTGCCCTTGTTTCTGGGTCACTGTCAAACCTTTTTCTTTTGCGTGTTCAGTCACCAAGGTAACCAAGTTACAGTGACTGGGTAGAGCCCACCCCTTAAATGCCTCGGTAATGCCAAGTGTAGCCATACGTTTCGTGTCTGGTCTGGGCTAGCGTCATTACACTCTATGTGTACAGAGATGTGGTCTTGTGGGTTTTCAGGGATCTGGGAGTGGACTGATTGTTTTGTGTATAATCCATATCAGAATCCATGGGGAAACGCAGTATCTTAAAAACCTTTCTAGTCATTCTTGCAGTAGGAAGTCACGACGTAAGCCTCATCCAATAATGGTTCCCAATGCAGTGCTCTATAAAGAAGTTGATATTGTACCACAGGAGAAAGTCGTCTTGTTGGTTTGCTAAACCACATATATATGGCCGGTTTCCCATACAGAGATTAAAGCTATTCCAGGACTACAAGAGAGTTTCAATGGAGATCTCCATTGAGAGTGACCTGTCAGGAGCGTGGCAGTGGTGATGGAGGATTTTGGTTTTCATTGACCAGTAATAATAGGAAAGGCACCTTGGGTCACCACCCAAGCCGGCACTTATTTGGCAGAATTTATCAAACGTTAGAAATTTGGACCTCTCCAACAGTGATTAATTTGATCCTTGACCTGAACCTGTGTAGTCCAGGTATTAGGTTATTAAATGAATGTAGTACAGTTTTACTCTGCTTTACAGCAAATGGTAAGATGAATGCATTGACTGCATTTTAGCTGCTGAAAACCTGTTTCAGAATATATTTAAGACATGTACAAATGATCAAAAAGGTGTTATTTTTCTATGGCCAAGCCATGCTAAAGGATATATGGGTATAGAGTGAATTTAAGGTATAATTTAGAGGTGTATGTGTTTTTAAAGAAAGGGACCTTAAGTAATTCAGCCCTATAGAGCAACCACAATGAGGATTTAAACAAACTGTGACACACTGGAGAACTGGCTTAATTTTTTCCACAATGCAGTTAAATTCAGGATGTGGCTGTTTTGATGTTTGAAGTGTCTGTGAAGTTTAAAGGTCACTGGTGGCGTCTGTGTTCTGGGTATATGCATAGGTGTATGAGAGATTTTTTCAAAGCCAGTCACACTTTGCTTTCACCCCCCATTTTTAGACTCACCTTTTCAGTGATTTCCTCAGATCAGCAACTTTCTAGAATGTATTTTAATTCATGTGATTGATTTTTGCTAATTGGTGTCATTTCTGAGCTAGGCAAGCTGAGCTAGTGGTACTCTCAGGTTGGTCAATGCTGCATAATTCAAGGTGCATTAAACGGAGATGCACCATCTTGCAAAAAAGTGAAGAAAATGAGAACCAGCGCCACCTTGTGTTTGTGCAAATGAATACTTGAGTCATTACCACCCTCACGTCTATTTGTGATATTTGTGTGTCATAATTTGTCATTCTCTTATTTGTTTGCACATTGGAATATTCACTGTCCTTTTGTTTTTTGTTTTGTCATGCGTCCTACTGCTGGCTACTCTGATGATGCCCATCGATCCGTGTACAGTTTCGTTCGTTCATTATTCGATTTCGTAAGAGAAGTAGGGCATGAAAAAGAAGTGGTTTGCGTTTTTTTAAATTGCCACTTGCTGAATGAAAATGACCACGTGTTTCAAGGTCAACAAGTAGTAAAGACAAATGAATAAAAAGAAAATGTTATTTCCTGCTTTTTGGACCTAAGCAGAGACGTTAGGATGTTGAGATATTGGTGGCTTTGAGGAGTCCAACCGGGGCTCCCCCAACCTCGCAAGTGTGGCTGTATGGTCTGAGTAATGCACAGTAGGCTGTTTACCTAAGAATCATTAAAAGTTGAGCAGTTGTAATCTGAGATGAACAGCAGGGTAGGGACTACACTGACCAGGAATTCGCACAAAGACTGCGACATGTGCCTGTAACCTGACGGCAGCGTTGTGCACTAAAATAGGGTCAACACCTACATTTTTTTTTTTTTACCCCAGGCCAGATTACATTTTCACTCTTACCCCAAAAGTAAAACACTGAACCCATCAAGCTACAGTTTTTATTCAGTGAACACAGCACGAGAGCACAGATGAGTAAATGGACCAATTATGTCCCACCGGTAGACCCTTAGAAAACTGCGTCCTTTGACTCGTTTACTGCACTCAAGACCGTTGCTTGAACACAGCATGGCCGGCCACACACACACGAACATGTAAACAATGTGAACATCGTTCATCTTGAAACACATTTGTCTAACCCTATATGGAATGAGCTGGGGTAGGGCTACATTTGTATTATCATATGCCTAGTTACATGTTCATCACTTGGTGTAATCTAGACAGATTGCTTTGCCAGCCTGTCGTCTTTTGGTTCAGTTGCCTGTGGAGGTTAGTGAGGTGAGGTCGAACCAGGATGAACGGCGCACAGGCGATGGTCGCTTATGAGTCGAGACAAATTAAATAACAGGCAAATAAAAATAGAAAAAACAATCCAAAGCTTGTCAAAGTTTAAACAATATGAATATTCAACAACGCAATGTCTGTTAGTTTCCCCCCCTTCCCTTTCTGAAATTTGATCTTGCCCTCCAAAAATCGAGTAATGAATGAACGAAAAAGTACACGGACCCCCATCAGTGTGATGCACCTGTAAACTTGCAAACGTCACCCTCAAAGCAGCCACTTCTGTATTTTTCTTTCTTTTTGAAATTTCAAGGAACCAGATGTCCCTTAACTTGTGAAGTGTTCACATACAACCCATTTCCCTTATTGTCAGGCGTTCGAAAAGGAAACGATGGCAAGTATTTTGCATCCAAAGAGTTGTAAAGAAGATGAAAAACAGGCCTAAAAGAAATCCCTAACTTTTTTTATCATTCTTATTTTGTTATATTCTGATGGGAAGCCCATACGGAGGAGATGGTAAATCATGTTTAAATGTTCTGTAGTTCTGATGTACGCAGTAGAAGTTCTGAATGTCTATCAGTGTCCTCTATCTTGCTATCATTTAATCTTTGTACGTGTGATGTTCTTTGCAGAACACTTGTGTTTGGCTCATGAAATTGATCTGGTCAGTGCACATAAAGAAAATCAATAAAAAAAAAAAAACTTTTTAAGTGACACTGTAATTAGGCATCTTTTTTTTCCTTCCTTGGTCACAAGACCAAGATGGCGTCATAGGCCGAGAACCAAATGGTGCGGCATTGGGTTCATTTCACGAGCCTGGCCATTCTTACATAAAAAATACCCATAAAGGATCGTTTTTAAGCAAGTCATGCTGTTTGCCCCCCCAATTTTGAAAAATAAACCTATATTCGGAAAAAAGTCTGGGTGTGAAATTTGATACAGGAATAAAAGCACTTGCCAACCACCATTTTTGCCATACTGTTCACAGTTTAATTCCTTATTCTAAAGATCCAGAGTAGATGCAAACAAAGCACACTAAAACAAAACACATGGTCAAGACTGACAGGCTTTATTGACTATTTACAGGGGCTCAGGATCTTACAACCAAACCTCATCTGCACAAAAGCACATCTGTCACCTTCAAAAAGCAACAAACCCTGTCACATATTGACAAGTCAGTCCTATCGCCCTGAAAAAGAAAAGTTTTACAAAAAAAGGATCTCTTCCCAACGTCTACAGTACTTTATGTAAAAGAAACAAACAAAAGCACACGCACAGACCAAACAAAACCAAACAGTATATTCACCCAACTTTTAATCTCATTACATCTGTGCTCATAGTGACATAAATAAATAAAAACACTTGTAGGGGTTATGCTGATTCACTTAGCAGTTGACGCAGCCCATCAACCACTTTCAGTGTCTTAGCATAGGCTATACTCTTGCTTCACTGGCAGTAGGTGTGTATATCTGAAACATGATTGAAGACTGGCCCAAAAACAACAATGCCCCCAACAGGTGTCGCCCCCTAGTGGCTTTGAGAATTCTTACATTCTTATAACTGGCAGACATGGTTCTCACAGGAAGTCTGTCTACGACTGAATGTCTCTCTGGGTGCTACTTGTGTAACAGTATAGGAATGTAGATAGTGTTGACCAAGGCAGTCTACATGTAAAATATAAGTGGATAAGCTAGCCATCACTGATTTAGGGGGAGGGAGGGGGTGAATCGAAACTACAACTGCCAGAGTTAAGCTCGTACATGTGTTGATTGCACTTGGAAGTCGTGTTGGAGACAAGGACAAAAGAAAAGGCCAACCAGGTCTGGAAACATCTGCGGCAGTGTAGGGTGTTTAAAATAGCAGGTGGCACAGAAGTGTCGTCCCCCAGCACAGGTCGGGAGGGGGGAGGGCTGGACCAAGGAAGAAGCAGGAACATAGAATTTCATGAACTAAAAAGGCGATGCCTACAATAACTAGCAGTGAGTACTTTCTCAGTCTCTGGACTCTGGGCTCACGCAGTGCTGGGGAGCAGAGATAACGGAAATAAAAGACTACACTAAGTTCTGATGCTGTGCGGTCAAGACAGAAGCACGGCCTTGTGTGGAGACAGGACTGCAGTCTGAATGCAGAATGAGACTGGGGGATTGGAGAGGTCGTTGAGAAGAGTACCGCTGGGCGCCCGCCAATGAGGGCAGTAGCATTCGGAGTTTCAGGGCCACAGTGCTCATTAAGACACAAGCTTAAACACACACACACAAGCACGCACACACCACATTTTTTCCTCACGGTCAGTCATACTTAATATTCACACGTTCTCACTCACTCACACTCACTAACTAACACACACAGACACACACACACACACAGAGTTCAGGAGTACATCCCCTCTCCATAGGAACGCTGTAGTGTCAAACAGATATTTCACAAGAGGAGCCCACGCTCCAATCAGAACCCAGCGTCTGGTTTTATGAAGAGGGCCGAGAAGGCGAAGGCGAGGAAGACGATGCCTCCAATGATTGTAACTGGAAATGAGAAAAAATACAAAAAAACAAACACTCGTCAATGCGCTGATATTACAACACACCCCACTTCCTTATTTGTTGTTTGATGGCAACTTTTATTTTGTGGTGGTTCCTACCCTACACCCAGAACCACACAGTGTGCATATCCTGGATGGCTGGTGGGAATAACATGTGTTTATCCACCACTTATAGGCTATTGGTCATCAAAATTAATTTGGAGATGTTACCAAGAGAAATTGTCTGATAAAAGGGATGCCTTAAAGAGTGGTGAGGTTACATAGTGCTTTAAGTTTGAAATCGCATCATAAGTCATAATTTTTGTATTGTGACGACAATAATACAGGATGATAAACAAGCAATATTCATGCAAAGCATTTCAGGAAAGTGTGCAATAAGTCTCACCAGTCCTGACAGAGATCTTCTGAGCAACCATCCGTCCACCAATCACAGCCAGCCCTGTGCAAAGGCAGTGGCCCAAAGTCCCACCCACTGCAACTCCGAAAGGATCCTGGAAGATGCATCATCATACAGGTCGCTAATTTACAACAAAGCGGCCAATCCTGCCTTTTGGCCTACTTTTGTCACGTAATCAGCGAAAAAGACTTCAAGGGCACACAAATATTTTGTGAAAATTACACTGTCGCCAAGGGAGAGAAGTCAGACAAAACAGAGCGTATGCTTACTGCACACTCCACAAGAATACAAGCCAACAAAATACTGCAGTGTGGATCAAAATACCCTGCTAACTGTGGGGTACTTAAAGAGAACGACAATAACAGAAACGTCCCCAATTTAGCATTATACAACTTATGATATAACAACTAATCTAGCTTCTTATTCCACACTATGAAGCAAAGCGCATGGAGTAGAAAGAACTATTTTTAGTATTTTTAATGTTTACATTTAGCAAGCGCTTATATACAATGGTTTCAGCAGAGAAGCAGGCCAGGTATTCGAGCCTCACCTCTCGGGCAGCCAGGACAATGGTTGTGAGCTGTGAGCGGTCACCCCACTCAGCCAGGAAGGTAAGGGTGAAGGCCTGAACGAAGATGGGCGAGATGACGCTCCTCCAGCCCCTCTGGGGGACGGTGGCCGTCGAGCCCATCTCCACATCTGGGGCCCCATTGACCAGCTTCGAGCGTTGGAGCTGAGGGTGGGAAGGCATAGAGAAGGCAACAAATCAGTGAAGAGAATATCAGCTTCTGTCCTGCTGAGGATGTAAACAAAAACAACTGGATGATACTGACAGTGTGTAGAGACACTGGGGAATCCAATGCTATGAAGAGACACTGAGTGATACATAACTGACCAGGGGCTAACTACACAGTGTTGGATCCCCCAGAGTTGCTACACAAAATTGGTGTCATCCATGACACAGTACACTGGGAAGAACTGGGGGAGTGGTTCCCAAAACCACAGTTTATTGCTTACAATGCGATTGCCCCTCACCACCCAACTAAGTTGCTAACTGGTTAATAAGTATGGTTTTTGGAAACACACCCCAGTTCTTTCTCGTGTACTGTGTCATGTTCTGTGGAGCAAATTCCTGTTCAGTGCCCTGGTGCCAATGGCTGAGTCTGTGCAAAGCTAGCTACCTACCTATCTGCTAAGAATTGTGGGTTTGCATGTGTGTACATGTGTGTACATGCAGTGTTTGTGGTTGTGACTGTAAAAGACTATGCACACTAGACTATGTCCGTAAAGCACAAATGCAAACTTATGACTATGAATGCACGTCTACTCATATACTGTACATGTGGCGTGTGCATGACAGTAATGACTACTTTATTAATATGGCTTTATCACCAGGAGAAATTTAGCTGTTTTCTGATTGGCTAACAGGGTGTCCTTTATTCCCCGATAACGGGACACCTATGACGTATGTCTCGTCAAAAAAAGTTTTATCACCGTTCCATATCAGTGCTCTTTAGAGTGATAACTATAACAACAGCAAGCAGCCCTGTGGATCTACTTCCCCACAAAGCCTACACCTAAGCTACAAGCCAGATGGGTTTTTTTGTGTATTACTGATTAAAGAAATAATAAATATAAAAATAATTCTGGCAACCGGGTGATAAGCAGGATAACGGCCTTACAGGTGTCCTGATATAGATAATAATGGACTTGGTGTAGGCAAACAGCACTTTGCTTTTGTCATGCTGTGTCATCATCTGTGTCATGCCCTGTCTCATCCTTTATTCCCCTATATTGGGACACCTCGTCAGCCGTTATCTCTAACGTATCTGCAAATACAACTTCATACATTTGTATTATTACCAGATACTTGAATACTTGAGTTTAAAGGGCTAAGGTACTAAGATACAATAAAAAGTTTAGACTAATTAACGATGATATGGCTCTCAAAGCAAGTGCCCTGTTGCTACTGTACTGTAAACTTTAGAAATTAGTGTTTCTCAGCAACAGCTTCTGTTCTATCTGCTTATGTCTTCAAGCCATTTACATTCGCAAACATCATCTATTCTTCTTCATATACAACATATGTGTAATACTGTAGGTCTGGTTGCATTTCAATTTCTCACAGCATAAACCACAGATTACACCACTGATGTAACGGGCCAATCAGAAGATAAGAGTTAAAAAACAAAATGAGACAGGGGTTGGAAAAGAGACACATCATCAAGTGATATTATCAAGTGAAGAAGAAAGTGGGCAGGCTGGCGGCTGCTGAAAGAGGAAGTGACCTCACCTCCTCGTCCTTCTTCTTGATCTCGGCCTGCACCTCCTCCAGCTCCTCCTGACCCTCGTCAGGGCTCATGCGTAGGCCCTCACGCAGCATGCGCACACCAAAGATGGCGAAGAGTGCCGTCGACACGTAGTAGGTGTAGATACGCGGGATGATGGTGGTGGCGTAGCCGAACAGCACTGTGAGGACATCAGACACAGAAGCACAGGAGAACAAAACAAGGGTGAGAATGTGTATGAGTGTGTGAGACAGAGAGAGATAGAGAGAGAGAGCACACAAGAGATGTGAGAGGGCTGTATAAAAGGTGGCTTCATTTAAAAAAACAAACAAACAAAGCCTACACATACCCTTGCACAAAAATTATTGTCATCCCCAAATACACACACACCCATGATAGCATTCCAATAATGTGCAGTACACTGAAGACAATGAAGCTGGAAAACTGGTGTTTTCAGTTCCCAGAAGCCACACCAGACAAATACAGTATGTGAGACACTGCTGACCCAGGCCACCTAGGTATGACTTATCCTACTCAAAGATAAGATTACTAACCATCTAATGTACATAACATAAAGTGATAAGGTAGCATTAGCACTCCTTAGGCCATAGTAGTTTTTGAGGTGACCTTTGAAATATACTCTATATTTAGGCCTAGTGACTCTGACAAGCTTTGATCACGTTTGCAAAATGCTGGTAGACGTGATCATGAATAGATTCACATGTACTGAAAGGAGAGGGCTACACTTTAAAGCGATCTAAACTTACCAAATCTTAAAGACATATAGCCAGTGTACTCAAAAATGCGACGTGGACGGGACTGACAAGATCCACAAGGTTGACTGGGTTACAATTGACTAGTTGTACATGGTTATGGTTGACTAGAATGACTCAATAAGCTGAGGGGTCACCTGGATATGACAAAGGTCTCATCCATTGATATTTGTTTTCAAATATCTTTAAAGGCAAACCAAAGACTGTTTTTTTTTAAAAATAGCAACAACATTGTACATTCTCACCAATCCATGTGAATTACTTGCAAATGAAAGAATATGAACCAGTGATGACCACTATGATCACTTATGTGTGTTACGTTGACTGACAAGCCAGAAATAAATGCAATTTCAATTTCACTTTCAGTTTTGTTTCTTTGACCCGGTGTTTCAGATACTGCAAGTATAGCCATGGAACCTACACTAGAGGCGGGTGAGAGAGCCTTCATTCACCCTGTAATAAACCATTTAATCATCAAAATGACTACGAAGCTGATAAATTAACCTAAAAACATTGCCTAGTGTGCCTTTAACTACTGTACTTATAGAGGTTGCCAGAGGTTGCCTGTTCACAAGAGGAAAAAAGAACTGAAAAAAAAAACTGGAACTGGAAGATTGTTTCACACAGCTCAGCTGATCATGGAATGTCTGACAAGACAAGATCCTTATCACTCATCAGTGCTAGGATTTTACATCTCCTGCCAAAAGACAGTGAACTGTGCTGGGTCAGTACTGATAAAAAAAGAATCAAAATCTGAGCCAAGAAACATGTAGCCAGGCTAGTGTGGCTTAGTGCTTCCACTCAATATCACATTTTGCTACAGTATAAATCAGGTACCTATTCAAAGGCTTACGTTTTCTCAGCCAAAAATACTGTAGGACTAATCAGCAAACAGAGAGAGGGCAATATCCTATGTGGGAGGGCTGAAAACGATGTCAAACCAAATGGTTGTGAATAGTTGAGAAGTTCCAGACTCTTTGCACAAAGTGAAAGAAAAGGACGAAGTCTGGTTCACGAGGCTAAGCATCATGTGCAAGTCAAAACTCACCCGATAGGCATGTCATAAGCCCCAAAGCCAACATGGCGCCTACCAGCACTGTGAGGCGGTTATAGCGCATGGCCATGATGGCAGCAATGAAAAAGGTCTTGTCTCCCAGCTCAGAGACAATGATGACAGAGATGGACGCCACAAAGGCATGGATGAAGCCCAGGTCGGCCTTGCTGGGGTCCTCGGCACTGACAACGGGGCCATTGGGTTTGCCTGTGGGGGCTTTCTGTAAAGGGAACAGATGAAACACAAAATATCAGTTATGGTTCTGTGTGAGTGAGTGAGAGAGAGAGAGAGAGAGAGAGAGAGAGAGTGTGTGTGTGTGTGTGTGCGCGTGTGAGCATGTGAGAGTTTGATGTTAATGGCAACGTGTCTGGGTGTACGCATTTCAATGTTCTCATAGCAATAAAAGATGTGGCAATGACAGTTAAGAAAAGACAAACTTCCATGAGGGACTAAAAGGCAGAGCAGAATTCTGTGGTTCATAGGAATTGCTACAATGTAGACCATGCACAGACCTGGGTGGAAACGCGTTGCCTCGGATTTTACACCCAATATCAGCAGTCATATATGATTTAGCCTATAGATAGCGGCGGTATGAACTTGATAAGGTATGATAAGGTATTAATTGCATTAGACGAGTAATTTACCTTGAAAAAGTTCTATCACTGTGAGGCACTGGCAGTATTCAACCTGATACAACTTCATCGTATTCCTGTTTTGCAAGTTCATTACTATTAAGGCATAAACCAGGAAGCAACGTGGCCATATAACACAACCTTCCAACGCGGTCATTTCGAACAGCTTGCAAATCCGACACTTGAACTTGATTTAAATGAAAGCTTATGAACTCCACAATCTTACTGTCCGTATTTATAGGTGGCAGACCGAGTATTTACTAATGATAGAATACTGAGTCAAATATTACAACAAAAAAGATGATGGATACTGTCTACAGTGTCGTTAGCTTCCTACAGAAACAACTTCAACGTTAAGACTGGCTGGCCTAACCCGAGGACGATTCCACTTAATGTCATTAAAGTCTGTTCCAACATGTCACATCAAACTCATTCAAACCAGTTTGTTGATGTTTAGCAAGCGTGTAGTAAGCTAGCTTGTAGCTAGTTATCGCTAGCCAGGTGAAGATCGGGGGACCATTATCTTGTAGCTAACCTTAGCTGGCTAGCTACCAACGCATGTTTATATAATATTATTCCTAATACTATATACAGCGGCTGTCTTGGTTCAGAAATGTTTGAAATCTAAGCAGCGAATTGTTCTTAGATGTACAAACTAGTATTATTACCTCTACAGGGAGTTGTTCTTGTGCAGGTTTCTCCTCTTGAGTCCCCACAACTCCAACCGAAAACAACGCGACTGTGAGGGGCAGCAGGACGCAGATTAAACTGGCCGCACCATGCCAACCAGCGGCACGGATAGCCATCTTCAAAACAACGTAGCAGTGCTAAAGGTAAACTATTAAGAAAGAACACCCGCACATAAATGTGTGTAGTTGTTCTTTCGACTTCTTCCCGATCGTCAACAAGGTACTCGGTACTTCGCCATTAGTTCTCCATTTCCTAAGTTTACTATGGAGGTTTTCTTCCGGACACTAACTTGCTATCCGTGAGGGAGGGCGGTGATGTTTCGTGAGCGTGTGACACAATTGGCTTTCTGAGTTCAAGACGTGTACATATAGATCTGACGTCAAGCCAACATAATGTATTTATTGGACAATTTACCTATCATTAATGTACATCATGGAAACTGTTTCCAAGTTGGAAAGGGAGCAGAACCTTGGCAGACCCGTGAGCAGCACAACATACTGTCCAATGCATTATACCTATAAAGCCATTTCAGAAAGACGTTCTGGCTGATGAGATATGAGATGAACATGAGATACACTAGAGGTATTTGATGAACATAGCACTGATACGTTTATACAAAAAAGAAACATGCACTGCCAGTGGAAATACACCAAAAGCATTTTTATTGCAAGAATGTAAGATTTAGCAAACCATTGGGGATACTCAAAAGCACCAATTAAATTGTTTTTTAGGGTTACACAAAAACTCAAGGTTCATTTGGGAACAGGGACACATTGACATCTGACCCCCCTCTGCTCTACTAACTGCTGACACAGCAGTCATGTGGCATACAGCATCAGTGTGCAGTGAAGCTGCTGTTGTCTCTCAGCAAATCCTATTAAACACTTTCCCACCCAGACAAACTTTATAAAATCACTCTCACTAACCTCTATATTCCTTATATTTTCCCTTTGACCTGAGTATTACCTGACAAACATGGGTACATTTTTATGCATTATTATTGTTATTGACAAATAGCAAAGTTATATTCATATTCACTTCACACAAAAACAAAACAAAACACTGAATCACAGTATGAATTACAGTACAAATGGAATGAAGGCCTTGCGCTGTGGTGGGTAATCTTCAAATTTGCTCTGGTAGAACTCATGACAAAGCTGAGCAGCGAGCGCTTGGTTGAAGAGAACATAAAGCACAACAAGCCACCATGTCACAGAGGTGCTGCCCAAGCAGAAGGCCATGGACATGTAGATGAGGACCTCGGCAAAGTAGTGTGGGCAGGAGACAAGGTCAAACCAGCACCCATGTGGCATACAGTGGGCAAGAGTCTCCACAGCACCTGAACAAGAGATATACAGTGGTGGAAAAAAATATTTTGGTGGTGATTTTTTGTAGAAAAATTCTCTCCCATAACGAACCAAGAACATGTGGCCGAACATAAAATTAAATAAATATATAAATATTTTCCAACCTCTATGGCCATCCAAACAATTAACTGTTCAATGTGGAATATCTGATACATCCAGAATTATTATCATACTAAATCATACATCAGATACCAGGTACATGTACTAATGTATGTATGTCTGTGTGTATGTATGTATGTATGGATATTCTACTGTAATTCTACTGTCATACTGCAGTAAAAATGCAAATTTCTCCATTGTGAGATGGTGAAAGGCTTATCTTATCTAATCAAACTGTAGTCCTTCCAAATATTGTACATATACACATGCATACACATATTTTATATTTGATATATAATCAAAACCAATATATTGCTGTGTCCACTCATTGCTTGGCCTCTGGCCACATTGTCCTCTACAGAAACACAGATGTAGGTAGTATAAACACTCACCTGTGTTTCCAGTGCGTAAGCTGGCCAGCAGGGCCAGGCTATGGTACTGAAGCCATGAGGCCCACATAAAGAGCCCTATTCCAGTTGCATGGTGCCAACACAGCTGGCTAAGCAGAGACGAGCCTGGGTGACAGAACGGGGGGGGGGGGGTTAATGTAATTCTTCACTGGTACAACAGAATCATTAAGGTTAAACTCAAATGTCTGTTTACAACACAAGACTCACCTTCATCTGGGGATGAAAAGTCAACGCAGAGCACTGTCAGGCCCAGGAAGATGTAGTAGCTCAGTCCAAAAGCATATTGGACTATATGGATGACTCCATTGGAGAACACACTGACAAATAGGCACTCCAGCAGACGTCTTAAACAGTGGACCCATAGCAAGATGTGAATCAGCAGGACAGACAATGGATAATCTGAGGGGAGAGCAAAAAATAAATGTTACACACAAAAGAAACTCCCTCAGTTAACTTTAAACTGATGAAGTGTCCATGCTTTTTTTTTATAACTTACCTGAACCTGCGTCAGGTTGTTCACCTTTCAGGAACGAAAGTGTGCTAACCAGCCACTGAGGCAAACCCTCCTCCAACAAAATTGTTCTGAGGAGTAAAACAAGGAGGAGCCCATTCCATACAACAGAGACTGCGTAGAAATGCCAGAACCATCTGTTGGTAAGCAGATATAAAAAGACATGACACACCTTTCTAAACTATTGAAAGGTAACATTATTGGCTAACGCTATTTCAATTACAAAGCCCTTAGAGGCAAACGACAATTTACATGTATTTGGGCAACACAAGAATAAAGGAGAAATCTCTGTTCTATGCAATTTCAACCATACGCTTGCGCTTTCACATCACAGCAAAATAACATAGAAAAGTGGTGTAACGTTAGCTGTCACCTCTTTGGAACATCAAAGAGTCGTAGGAGGTCCGATCGCTTAATTTGTGCTTTGGTTTTCCCATATCGGATTAGATCCTGGAAAAGCTGAAATATATGCGATCTCTTAAAGTCATGAGGTACATGACACGAAAATCGATGGAGACAAAAGGCCGACAAAAAACTAAATGCCAGTGAAAACCATGTCACATCTACCACTCGGACCCCACCAAGCATCGTAATGCATTACGACGCACTGGTCCAGCATTCAAAACGGCTCGTAAGGACAATAGAAACATGGTTCCGCTTTGGCAGCCTCAACAGGCGTGGAATGCTGCAGTAACTGATAGTAGACAATGGGTGGCAGCATGTGTCCGGAATCTTTACGCGTCCAAAACGAAGTAGGCTACAAGATCAAATCAAATTCACTCCACAAAGTAACATGAATCCCCACTGTAAACACTCCCACAAACAAGTAAACATATTAATATGTAACAGCTACACAAGGGTCAGCAAAGCTATTGTTACATACCTTAAAAAATGTATTTTATTGGTTTCTATCCTTCATATTGTTCCAGACAGTTGTGTACCTCAAAATTTCCTAGGTTTCCTAGAAAACCCTGTATTAATTCCTAGCAATGCAAATGCACCAGTCCACTGAGGATTGGTGCCATGTTGACACTGGCCTTTAAACTGAGACGAGGCTGTAGGCTGGAGACAGGACTTTCAGCAAATGCAGATGGACCCCAGCTCCAGACAACAAACAACACCCATATTAGTTTAGGGTCACCTTCTAACGACTGCGACAGGAACTTGAAAATGTTGTGAACCTTAGATGTGGACCTTAAACAGAAGGTTTCACATTCCATGCAGGATCTGGGAAGCAAATAGCTGAAATCGATAAATCGATCAAAATCGATAACGCTTCAAATGGTGTGTTTGATAAGTCTAGGAAGAACAGCCCACCATACAAAATATGTCATTGTCGAGTATGCTATAAGTCATAAGAGTAAGGGACACAAAGAACTTTTTGTGTGTTGATCTTGAGTGAAGAACCTATAAAACCATATGGAGATGATGTTTCAGGCCTATACCAACTTCAGATAACACACACACGCACAAGAAAGGAGAGTTGACCTATTCTCCTTTGCCCATTCAAAACTATTGTAAGACCTTGAGAGTTCATGATGATCCAAATAGTTTGTTGGTAATGCCCTAATATCTAGTGACAAAAAGTGCTGACCAGATGCATTTTAACCACACCTAAACCAAAAACCAAACATGACAAAGAGAGGCAGCTTACTCCTGTGAGTTCTAGATTTACAGATTGCTTTACCCTACATTTAAGGACAATAACTTTCAGGCTAAAGTCAAGGTTACATCTCTAAAACAACTAAGAAATATTTCTCATATAAGAGGATGTTTTTAGGATTGATTTAATGTTGGTTGCATTTCATTGGTCAGGAGTTGCTATTATCTTCTTCAAGGATATATCTACTTTCTGGAGCTGAGAGTTATGATGGTGAGCAAGCTAACTCATTACTGGGCAATAAATCCAGTGTATGAAGCACACAGTTTACAACAACAACCAAGGGAAAACAATGGTGGATGGATGGAGTGCACCATGTGCTTCTGTCTTTAATATTATTGTGTGTGTATGTGTGTGTGTTTGTTTGCATGTCTTTGAATGTTTGCATATGTGTGTGTTTGTATGTTTATGTGTGTGTGTGCACATGTGTGTCTTTTAACAGCATTCACATGCTTATAGATTTTCTCATGAGGCAGAGTTCAGAATTTCTATGCACAGATATACATTCTCATTGCAATGCAGCATGACAGTGTGTAGTGCACGAAGTTCTGAAAGAAAATAAAGAAAGAAAGAAAGAAGGAAAGAAAGAAAGAAAAAACAGTCATGTCTTGAAACCCAAATGTGATTTTCCCGTAGCAGAAGTGATAACTAAGAACAATGGACTTGAGTGCTAAAAACAGTCCTAAAAACATGAGATGTGGTCTATTTTCAGCTGAGTTCCTTGCACTGTAACTAAAACTCTCAAAAGCTGAAACAAAAAATGAATGACATTTCCCTCACACTCCCTCTTCTCTCACTCTCTTTCTCTCCTTCTCTCCATCATCATGTTTGGCCTAGTGGATTATAATCCCAGCACTGAGGCCTCTGGGTTCAGGATGGCTCCTAGAGAAGCGCTGTATCCTGTCTGAGGAAGTGAGTGCTGTTTCCTGTCTCTCCCCCCCGCCTCCTTCCTCAGCCTGCCCAGTCCCCTTGTTAGGCAGCCTCCCATCAGACTCAGCCTGCCCAGTCCCCTTGTTAGGCAGCCTCCCATCTCAACCCCCCCATCCCCCCCCCCCATCTCTGTGTGCATCTCTTAATTGGTGACATGGGGCAATGGCAATGGCACTGACATGGGGCTGAGGCCCTCACACACACACACAAAATCATGCCACAAACAGGAAAGGATGGCTGTGTTATCAGGGATGAATGACAGAAGAGAGTTTGGAAAAAAGATTGGCAGGAACAAAAGGTGAAGATACACAAAGGTTAAAAGGGATGGCATTAGATTTCCCCACAATTTGACCATTCTGTGCATTTCTGCGTCTTTTATTTTTAGTGTCTCCTGATTTGACTTTATTATTGATAGCTCAGTGTTGGACTGGGAGTGCTCTAGAGTTCTGGAATTGTCGTGTGGATCATGGCCATGTGTAACCATGGTAAACTTGGCAGGATATCAAATTTAGACAAGGTAGAAAATATGTAAAATCCAGATCCTCTCTGTGGGATGACCTCTTGATGAAATTGCTCAAGGTTAATAAATCTTGGCCCTAATATAATATTGTGCTGTCTTGAGAAATAGTTCACTCTGCATGTAAATTGTGTGTATGTGTGTGTGTGTGTGTGTGTGGTGTGTGTGGTGTGTGTGTGTGTGTCATCATCATCATCTCTCTCTTTCTCTCTCTGTCTCTGTCTCTGTCTCTGTCTCTCTCTCTCTCTCTCTCTCTCTCTCTCTCTCTCTATATATATATATATATACATAAGCTATAGCTTTATAGTATATATATATATATATATATATATAGAGAGAGAGAGAGAGAGAGAGATAGAGAGAGAGAGACATATATATATGCCTACTGCAAAAATAAAAGCAAAGTACAGTAGATTAAATAAAGTAAAAGCAAAAATAAATTTAAAAACATGACACGAATAAAATTAATAAAGGCATAAATTAATTAACATAAAGGTTAAAGTGCAGAATTAAGTAGTCTGTGTGATGCTATGCCTGTGCATTAGGCTGATTTGAAGATATTGTTTGAATTAGAATACAAGGTCATAGTCATGGATTCAGTGCTGTAGGTTAAATCATTCCCATACACCAAGGGTCTATAACACCAGGGGACTATAACACCAAGGGACAATAACACAATCTATGGATTTTTGCCTGTTCAGTAAACTTAAAATAAATGGATGTATTTCTTCTCTCTTTTCCAGTGATGAAGAGAAATGTGAAAAACATTTAAAACATATTTAAGTGATAAACCAACTTACTAAATACACATATTTACCTAAATATCATGCATGGTTTACAAAACTACAATACAACAGAAAATCGTTATGTAATTTTAATAATCTCATTTGCATTTGTGGAATATGCATATCTGATGAGAAATAGAATTCCTTAAAGTACATCTGTGATAAATTTATTTACAGCCATGGAGAAGTACAATGTCCTGGACTGGACTTGAACAATGGGTTCAAACTTAAAGTATACCACTAACACGAAATACGAATATTGAATGGGTTTCTTTTTCAAGGTTTTGCCCTTTAAATACAGGGCAGTTCATCTTTGTGTTTATGATGAATGTTTATGACAGTACGCCCTGTAGAAAGTCAAAGTAATTGACGAAGACTTAATAATGTTACATTGTGGGGGAAAGTATAATTTATGTTGATTTATATGTCTGCATATGTGTATCTTCTAGAATATGAAGCAGAAAGCTGTAAGAGTATGTGTTAAAAGACAGAAAGTGTACGTATGTGTGTGTGTGTGTGTGTGTGTGTGTTTGTATGGGAAAGGAGGGAGTGTTGTAGGTAGAAACACCTTTAAATCTTTTCTGTTTCCTGCATTGATAGAATTATTAGATCGCTGATAGATTTGTGTGTGTTCCATCTCCACAAACGCAGTAGTGGGAGGAGAGTCATGCAGATTCACTGCCCGTCGTGCCAAATGATTCTGAGCGGTTCCTGTTCTCCTCCCTGTTTGGTTTTCCAGTGCCCTCCTCAGACAATAGTTTCAGTTCAGCTTCACCTACGCAAAACTAATCGAGTCTCCAGGACAAACAAGACCGCACACAAAGAACTATACAGAGGTCTTGTATGTTGATCGCAAAATGGCTCTTAAGTTTTGACATGTACTGTGTCAGATACAAAAAAAAACAAACTAGTGTTTCTTAAGAACTACTTTTATTAATCCAAATATCATAAGAACAATTCAAGATATTGAATTACAGTAAATGATGGATGGGTGTTTTTGGTTTTGTTAAAGCAGAAGTAATACAGCTCACATGAAGAGGAATTTCCTACGTGGAGTCAGTTAAAACTGATGCCTCTGACATACTTATTTTGATTTCAGAGCTTGTTTTGGTTTAAGGCCATGTAGAGATTTGCTTCATATCTCTACAGCAGAAAGGACAGCTGGGAGTCCAAAACTCTTTCACCTAATGAGAAAACTCCACAAACAAAGAGTGTAGCACAGTGTGACTATCACAACAACAGAAAGAATTGGGGGACAAAGTTCCATTTCAAAGCAGTTCCACGAGTTCTGTCAGGGTCAGAGCAGTCAGCAGGAATTGGAAGTTTAGGGTGCAGGTGGTGAGGGTGGATGAGGTGTGTGTGTGTGTGGAAGGGGGTGGGAGTGGGTGTCCCTGCAGAGGTGACCGGGACAGGAAACATGTGGAGGTAGGAGACTTCAACTTTAACCCCGATCTCCTAAACACCTAAACACACACACGTGTGCGTGCACACACACACACACACACTAAAAAGTACAGACACCTATAAGAGATGTCCTGAACTAACTTGCACAACAAAAAAGAAACGCCAAGAAGTAAAGAAAAAATGCAAAAAGAAACCATATCTTCTATACACACAGAAGCACACACACACAATTTTGTGCAAATAAACTAGACATTTTTCAGATTTTCATCTTTATTTTCCTATTTTTCTATCATTTCTATCTTTAAGTTTTCATGTTGCTCCTCACAGCTGAAAAAAAATTCAAACCAATGACTGTATATATTCAAATGGTTAGCTAGGCCTATTCATCATGTAGGTAATAGGGTTCTATGGCGTGAACTAGGCTATTCATTGGTTAAATGAATAGTTTTTTCTGCTTGATTTTATTTTAGGCTATGACACTGCAAGTAGCCTACATTTGGAAACATATAATGCCCTTGTTTCTAAAACCTATTTTGATTACTCCTGTACCTTCCCACAATGCTTAACGCTACTCTACTTCCTATGAAAAGATGACCAACTAACCAACACATTTGGTGAATGGAGAACATGTACTTTAGAAGCAGATAAAATAATTGTCAGAATTATTTTCTCCACACCGGCCCAAAATAGAAGTGGAAGTGAACTGGCTCATGAGAAATCTTCCTGAATCCCCCAGTTACCCATTACTTATGACAGAAAAATACAATTGAAGTGAGACAAGCTATTGGGTTCATGGCTGCATATTGTGATGAACAGATGAGGTTGGAAGCCTATGCTTTGTTTGACTAATCAGTGTGCTACACACAAACTGTTCATCCCATAAATCAAGTAAATCTCAGAAGTAATGTGAACTTTCCTTATCTTATCTAATGTTTCAAATCTGTTTATTTTTCCCCTTGTTCTTCATCTCTGCAGTTTCATCACCTTAAGAAACCTCTTCATGGCAACAGTCACTCTATCCAACTGTTGTTTGGAACAACTAAGATTACAGGAGTAAGCTTTACCATGTGTCTAACATGTACATGGCTTTATGACTCTATTTCTCACTAGCTCATTGGCATTGTGGCCGAATGTTTATTTTCATGTGGTTGGTCAGGTGTAAACAAAACTAAAGTGATGTAGATTTGATCTGTGACTCAGGACCATTTTGCATTTGTCAGCAATGAAAGTTGCTGATGCAGTGCGGCCCATCTTGTATTGAGAGTTTTTGTCCAAACCTCACTGACAGACTTTGGTAGGCTACCCTCATTGCATTACATAATGACGTCATCACTCTGCTGCCCACACACACACACACACACACAACCCTGCCCACACACACACACACACACACACACACACACACACACAACCCTGACCCAGCTTGTTCTCCCGACTCCCCTTCCATCTTTCACCTTTCTCCTGTGAGCATGCAGTTTCTCAGCATGCACTGATTTCAGCTCCACTAACAAACACAGAGAAGGAACATGGCTGAGTGAAAGCCAAGCTCCCCTGTCCATCCTGCTCTGCTCTCCTTCCAGTGGCGTTGCAAACAAAAGGGCGTGACCACACAGCTTGGGAACAACAGACAGCAAATTCATGAGAGAGTCAGCAAGCATTCACAGAGAAGAGAGCTGCTGACACCAGACAGTCCCTTGGACACTGAGAGAGAGAGAGAGAGAGCGAGAGGGAGACAGAGAGAGAGACAGACAGAGAGAGAGAAAGAGAGAGAGAGAGAAACAAACAAGCACAGACAAAGTGTCAGCCAGGAAGACAGGGGATTTCAGGAGACTGATTCACAGACTTGGCCAGCTACCATGGTGGTATAACAGATTTATTAGAACTGAACAGTAAAATATTTGTCCAGCACCAGCAAAGATAATCGGGTCGGATGAACAGAACAGAGGCCAGTTATGCAGTACAACATCTCTAAAGTTGTGTTCAAAACAATGGCTGTTGATGTATCTTAGCATGCTTACTTTCATTCCAGCTAACTGAATCTGGGATTTGGTGAGAGGTACAAAAAACATGATCTTTGAACAGTCAGCAAAATTGAAAACAAAGCTGGCAAATAAATCGCCCACCTAAGAAGAATCCACCCTCACCTGATGTGTTAGCCAATCATGCTTAGGGTAAAAAGATTACATAAGAAGGTGAGATAAAATAATCGCTTAGAAGGCTTTTGAATATTCTTTGTTTACATTAGCCCTCACGAGCTAATCACCATTAGTGGGTTCCTGTGCAATGTTTGTCAATCGTGAAGAAGCAGATCAAGCTCTTGTCTCAGGAATGCAAAGGATGCTTAACTTCCTCTCGTTAGTCACGTCCGTTTTATCCATCTGGAGTTTACAAACACCACTATTTATTCAATTATATATATCAGTGAACTGTGATAAGCACATATGAGGACACATTACTGTCATTACTGTTTTACTCTTCGCCCTGACCTGACACCATCAATAATGTAAACAACACGTTACTCATCGAACTACATACAGCTTTGTCATTTTGTTTAAAAATGCTAATGCGCTGGGAAATACTTCATCAAGCTATTGTCTTTGGTAAACTATTGACTAATCTATTGCTCAGTTGTAGATAGAACAATATATTGGGCTGCAACCTTTTTTCAGTAGAGTTATACTATAGGCTTTGTGTTTGACTACATAAGAAAAAAAACTCTGAGAAGACAGTAGGTCAATTGATAAAACCTCACGGAAACACTTGAAAAAGTTCTGAAAGAAAAACGCGCTCCTCCTAGCATCTCCTCCCTCCATACCATCGCTCCACTGCGTCACAAGCGCACGTTCTCCCTGTCGCTCGAGCCGTTTCCCTGGACCGCGCACTAGTCTACCACTTCAGCAGCTCCTCATCCGACTTCTCTTGACACCACGGCTGAGGTTTTTCATCGCAGCACCTGATCAATCAAGTTGTTGTTTTAAAACATCGTTTTGGAGTTATTTGATTGGGAAAGAAATACATTCACAGCCGCAAACATTATCAGTTTCTAGCGTTATGGTGATGCACGCGTGAACGGGGAATACAGCCTTTTCTTTAGAAGTTTCCAAATACATGTTCATGCAGGGATTGACCATCGTTTCTGTCGGACGATGGCAAAAGCATTTTCTGTCGTTTATTTGGTATATACTTTTCTTGGAATCAGCCGGGTGACTGGTAAGTGAACTTTCCAAAACGTTGTAACTTTGTTTGCTTAACTAAGGCTATTTACATAAAGATGTATAAAGACGTGAAATTTCAGTGCCATCTTTTTTAGCCTTCTTAAACATGAATTGTTCGGTTTATTCCAAGAAGTTGTTAATCACGACTTAGTTCCTCCTTTAGAAAGTTTTTAGAGAAAAGTTTATTTTTATCTCAATAGAACAAGGAGGGGAAAACATGGCAAATTCCTCTAAGGGTTAACGTTTTTAGGAATCGATTTTGTACCTGTTTTCTTTTTAATGCTGCAGTGTCCTAGGATGTGAAAGAAATCATAAAAAAATATTTTTAGCTCCCTGCCTATATTGGTGCTTTACCATACATGTAGTCCTACTCCTGTAGGCCATTGGAATGAACCTCATCAATTTAAACATTGTCTCATCATGTCTAAATTAATTCCCCAACTCATAAAACTAAAGGTTGCCGTATAAATGTGTTTATGGCGTGGCGTTGTGGTGTTGGAGGCCCATGTCCCCTGCCCTCGTTCCTCTCAAACAGGAACCCCACCTCAGGGCTCTGAGCGTAGGGGAGAACAGGGCCACGGAGCCCTGCCCTGGCCCATCTGCCCCTCGCTTCCTGTTTTGACACAGCAGCATAGCATGGACTGCTGCTGCTGCTGCAGTGGAAAATTAGCCTGCAGATCCACAGAGAGTCTCTCTATGTAGAAACATTTGGGATCTGTCCCTGTGTGACATCCTATAACTTGTTTCTACTGTATGTTACTCTTAGTTAGACCTATTTCTTATTTCATATGAAACATGAGTAAGATGGCTTACATAATCATTATGATTTGTATACTTCATTCTTGCGTGCTTCCTGACGATAGCACAGTGACGGGTACAACCCCATGTACTACCTGTTTGGTCATATGGTGTCCCCCAGATTTGTGTGTGATTTGATTTATTAAGCAATCATTATGACTTATTCAATGGATTGATTATTTTGCAAAGATAAAGCCTGTAATGAATCTTCAAAAAGGGGTGGTATAGGAAATCTTGTTTACTATACCATAAAAAATTGTATTTTCTGTGCTTTTAGCAATGGAGCTCAGATTTACATCTGAGCCACCTGAACTCAGCCTTCAAGAGAGTGTCCACAAAATCAATGCTTCTGAAACCCTGGAGATTACCTGCAGGTAGGATGACCATTATCTCCTATATATCCTACCTATATAATCAGAAATCCAGCTCACCATCCTGGTGATGTTTAAATGGAAATCCCAGGTCCCCTTCGGTTGTGTACTGCATAGGCAAGAAACAAGTGTGATACAAGGAGTTTGTATCACATTTTTCTCAAAATAATGATTCTCTCTCTCTCTCTCTCCCTCTCTCTCCTATATGCTTTGTGGACATGCAGGGGTCCGCAACTCCTCGAGTGGGTCACACCGTTCAACCGGAGTCATGTCGAGGGTCGCTTGACCTTGTCAGACTGTAGTGGAGCAGGTCTCTTCTGCAGCACTCTGGTCCTCACGGCAGCAACAGCTAATGAGACAGGGCTTTTCAGATGCTCATTTAAAAACCAGCCAGCTGAGGATGGAAAGACTTCTGCCTCCATATATGTATTTGTCCAAGGTGAGCAATCATCCCCACAATTCAGATAATGCAGTGAGTCCAAACAGTTTGTCTGAAAAATCAGTTCATCAGAGGAAGAGTTGTAAGGAAAAAGGTGTCTATTTTATTTCACTGTATTGAAAGACAGCAGTAAGAAAAAATGACACCTTCTGGAGTTGTTTGTTTATCACTCCTGTCCCCCAAATCTCCACCAAATGTACAAAGTGAAGAAAAACATTGAGTTTAGGGAGAGGGGTGGTGGGCAGCTGTACATCGCTCTTGGCATAAAGCTCCTCATTTGTACGTACAGCCAAATACTTCAAAGGCAGCTAACCTGATCATTTAGGGATCTAACTTAGTGAAGTGTCTTAACTGCATGTCTCATTAGTCAAGTGGGGTAAGGAAAGGCACACTGAGGTCTGCTTCTTAAGATGTACTGATCCCAGCATGCCTTTCTGATGAACTGTAAAAGTGGTGTGCAGAGTACTATATACAGACGGCAGATGTTTCTGTTTACTTGGTTCTGACTTTTGAATCCGGTCTTGGTTCTGATTCTAGACTACAGGTCCCCGTTTGTGCGCTCGACCCACCCCTATGATGTTGTGTTCATCCGGGAAGGAGAACAGGTTGTCATCCCCTGCCTTGGTTCTGTGGAGGACATCAACGTCACTCTCTTCATGGTGAGACATAGGTGTGGCCCTGGAATTGTGTCGGAGTCTTCCGCATTCTCAGATTCTACCAATTCATTCAGAATTTCTGTTTTAAAGCATATTGTGACGTGATGTTCACATAATACCCCTCTAGCTGTTGATGACTCAAATCTTGAGAATGTAATGTTCCCATTGAAATTATTCATTATCACTGTCGCAAAATGCTTCAATATGTAGAAGTTACCTCAGATTTTGTGATGTTTTTATCTATCTTGGAATCACACCTAAAGAGTAGCCCTGTGTTTTATTTTTGGGTTAGCCACAGTTGGGTGCCATTAGATGATGAAATATCAGATAAATTGCCAGTGGATTTGTCCCTTTGATAGACAGATGTTTCTGATAGGGCATGATGGAAAGCACCAAACATTAAGATGTTTCTATCTAACACGTTTTTGCTCCCCCTTATTTAACAGCAAGAACAGGTTAAGAATTACAATGATTGTGGCTACTGTGAGGTATATTTGTACAATATTTTGCACCATATTTCACACAATACTGTGTTTCAGCTGGAAAAGTGTCAAAATCAACCCCCCCACCACAATCCCCTGCACCCCCAGAAAAAAAAAACATTCAAAGAATGAACCAGGTTTAGAGCCTATTTTTGTTCTCTTTTAGGAGTGGGATGAAAGATACATAAATGAAATAAACATTCTCTGAGTGGAATGCCGCTAGCCCGTTTGAACTGTGAGAGCCTTTCATCACGCACAAGCAATTGTTTATGGCATGGAGGCCTCTGTGTGATGACAGACAAAAATAAGTAAGCAGCGTGGTCCAACGTTGTCTCTTGCCAAAAACCTTTGTTATAGGAGATAATTTCATAAAATAGTCAAAACATTTGAAATTGTGACGTCATCATTACTTCTTTGATTCATTTGGTTGCCTAAATAAGTGATAAGTCTCTATAACGGCAAGAAAAACCTACGTAGGAGTGCGCCCTGTATGTAAGTACTGGGGGGGGGGGCATGAACATGGTAAGAATGGATATTTTCTCACCAAGCGTGTGTGTTGTTTTCTTTTAGAAGTATCCCCCGAAGGAGCTGACACCCGATGGGAAGAAAGTGTACTGGGACAGTAAAAGAGGCTTTGTGCTGCCTAGTCACCTGATCAGCTTCGCTGGGCTCGTCTACTGTCACACCCAAATCCATAACGAGACCTTCTCCTCCTCCTTGTACCTCATCGCTGTTGTAGGTGAGAGGATGGTTCACATCGATTCAGTGAGACAGTGGTTGGATTTGGAGATTGTTTACAACAAGGGATTACTGATACATTCATTGATTCATTCATTAAATACTCATCAATCCAGTTATCAAGAACTATGGCACTGGTCATTGAATATTTTTGTGTTACTTTCTATGGTATCTGAGTCATGTACAGAATGTCAGTCAGTGTGGTTGGTTTGGCTACTACATACATGAGTCTTTGCACCACTTATATATATGGAGTTTGTCTGGAGATTTAGCGACTTACAACTCATCAACTATCAAGGGCCAGTCTCCCCTAGAGCAACTTAGGGTTAAGTGCCTCGCTCAAGGGCACAACGGTGGCAGCTGGGATTCGAACCCACAACTTTTCAGGCTACTTGCACTCTAGCCAGGTTCCTTAACCACTACGCTACCACCACCCTATGGAGAACATTCTCAACATCCCCTCTCAATACTCCACCCGACCACCCTCCCTCCCCCGCCTCCCCTCTTGGCTAACTGTTGCCTCCCTTTTCCGCAGGATACAAGATCCACGACCTTCTTGTGACCCCTTGGCAGGAGAGACTGTCTGTAGGGGAGAGGCTGGTGCTGAACTGCACGGCACGCACTGAACTCAACGTAGTGCTGGACTACACATGGAAGTTTCCACAAGGGCAGGTCAGTTCCAAGCAACCTGCAGGGTGCCATGGCATGTCGTGCCAGTGTGGGCATGGCCCACCCAGTGCCGCATCCACCCCACCTCCAATTTCTCCACACCACTCCCCATGAGTTGAGTTTACCTAAGTTAAGCTGTAATGTATGATGGTGCTTGGGATTGCACTGGAAAATCCTATGTTTGTATTTATTGACCTGTAAAACAGAAAGTTGGTTCTAATTCAGTGTTGAATTGTGCTTGATAAAGTTTGAAGGATAGCAAATGTCTGATGCAATAGCATGTTATGTTGCATGTTGCAACATGTTTATTATGCAACGTGTTGCATGTTATGTAGAACTATTCTCAGATAAGTTCATTTTATATGAGTAGTAGGAAATTGCAGTAATGCAATGCATGACATTATTTTACTCTGTGTATTTCACACACACACACACACACACACACACACACACACACATACACACACAACACAAGAGTTGTAAGTCTTTTCTGTTTTTGCCTGTGTCAGGTGCAGTCAACAAACACTTCAATGTCTCGCGCCAAGCTCCAGTCTCACAAGAAGAAACTGTGGAACTCTCTAGAGTTGTCAAACACATTCATCATAGACAATGTCACCATGGATGATGCTGGGAAATACACCTGCACAGCTTCCAGTGGTGGAATGACTAAGACTTCAAGTGTTTCTGTTACAGTCTATGGTATGCCCCAGCATGTAATGCAGTAAAAGCATATAGCCATTAAAATAATAGCACATCACATAGATTGCATAGATTACAAGTAGGAATATTTAAGTTTTTCACGTTTTTTAATGTAGGTACTTTTGGTAGCATTATTAGCTATACACAGTTGATTCGAGGCTCTAGTGATTTTTCAAGATGTTGTTTGTTTGTTGCTTTTTTGATGCGTCTGTGTTTGTTTGACCTTCAGAAAAGCCATTTATTGAGCTGAGTGATCAGTTGCTTGACACTGTGGAAGTGTTTGCCAAAGATGGGACTGCCAGGATCCCTCTGAAGTACACTGCCTATCCAGAGCCTACTGTGAGATGGTGAGTGTGTGTGTGTGTTTCTGTTCCTCTATGTATACTTTACAGATCATTGTGTTTTTGTTCATGTAAAAGCATGTAAAAGCATTATATTTTGAGGTTTTCTGTGTAGGTTTAAGAATGACCAGCCCATTAGGAAAGAGGACAGTTACAGGATAAAGCCAGGGCGAGATTACCTCACCATCCTGGATGTGGTGGAGAAGGATGCTGGGAATTACACAGCCGTTCTGACCAATCGCAACACCAAAGAAGAGCACAGGCACACCTTCAGACTGCTCGTCAATGGTAAACAACTTCTGCTGCCCTCATGTCTTCTCATCTCTTATTTTCTCTTCTTTCTTGCTTTGTTTCCTTACATCTAAGTGGCTTTCAGTCTGTGCCTCACAGTTGTGTGTGTGTGTGTGTGTGTGTGTGTGTGCAGTTCCACCTCAGATCTTTGAGAAGGAGGTTGCTGTGCATTCAGATGCACACATGTATGGCAGCAGTCCCTCCCTCAGTTGCACCTCCCGTGGGGGCCTTTCTCCGGTTAACATCCGATGGCAGTGGATGCCCAAAGAAGACTGCCCAGTCCTCTTTGAGTAAGTCAAGTCACATGACTTCTTCTTGTGCCATCTCTCTTCTGTCTACACACATGTTATTATTTAACATGATTTGTGTTTTTGTTCATACATTCATGTTCTGTATTTCTGTTTGTGTGTACATTGTGCTACATTACTCATGATACTGTTTGTGTTTGTGTTGTCAGTCTGGCCATGGTTGTTTATGCTATGTTTATGTTTATGACCATGCTGAGGATGGCTGATTCTAAGGAGGTTGTCTTGTTTTTGTGGACGCTCAGAAACACAGGTGGCTGGGGCCAACAAACATGCGTGAGGAGGACCTCTGATAGGGACAATGCGAGTGACCTTTGACCAGTGAGGGATAGGAGGATGTGATTGAGAGCAAACACAATGAGCTCTGCCCAAGAATTCAAAACCCTGCAACAGGGCGCTGAACGATTGAGGGTGTGTGTGTGTGTGTGTGAGAGAGAGAGAGAGTGATTGTCTTTTGTCTGTGTGTGTGTGTTTGCATGTTTGTCTCGAACTCATTTTATTCTTACTGGTTTTGGTGTACTGTTGTACTGCGTACTGCTTTAACATGCATGCTTTGTCACAAGTGATTCACATTGATCACTTAATTGATGCTGAGGATACTGCATTCATGAATTAGACTCAAGCAATCAAGAAGATACTGGGCAGTTCTTTAGACTGAAAAAAATGCCTTTTGAAAGAAGTGGTTGCTAAAGAACAGTATCTCCTTCTAGAAAACAAGTTGTCACGTTGTCTTTGGTTCATAATATAGAAGGAAAATCATTGCCACTGCTATATGAGTTTAGGTAAGGTGACCAGACCTCTGAGATGAAAATCGGGGAAAATCATTTCCCTGAATTTTCCTTCGGAACCCCTATTTCTACAGTAAATATAATTTAAATAAGTAATAAGTTTCAGCTTCAAAAATTGAGGACGAAGTTGGTTCTCTTGTATTTTACCGGTGACAGAGCACCAAAATCATGGACTGTGCCTGGAAATCAGGGTCGTCTGGGCCCGCCTACATATACAGCGACGGGCCTCTGGGTGCGAGTTGTGATTCACAGATGACTCAAGAGGGGACCTTATCTTAAGACTCCACCGTGGCCTACTTCCTGTCCCTCTCATCGCAGCTTCCTGTTGTTCCAAAAGTGGACTTTTACAAATGACCTTTTCCTTCAATACAGCCTTTCACACTTCTGTCAGTGCTCTCCGTCTGGCTCTCACCGTTCTCCCCTCCTTGCTCTTTATCTTAGCATCTCTTACGTTCTGCTTTAGCTTACTCTGTTTATATCTGGCTTTGTGCCGTCATGGCTGATCCCTTGTGTGTGTGAGTTTGTTGATGTTCCTGGGCTTGTCTTGCGGTCCGTAAATAAGTTGTGTAATCACCACTGAAATAGCATCGTCACCCCAAAAGAAAAGGGGAGACAAAAAAGCTTGTTCTAAAAAACTTGTGTTTCTGTATTTATAAATACTGCACGTCCTAATTCTGTATGGTCGCGTCTAAGGCATGCGTTGACAAATTGGTGAGCTGAGCTGAGCATGTGTTTATTGTGTTCCCAGGTCCAATAGTATTTACATTCCTCGAAATAGCCATGAATCGGTTTATTTTCATCTACGAAGGAATTTCAGATTGTGTATTCTGTGCGTACCACGCATATATTCCTGTGTGTATCTTGGCACAGCTTGTATTGATGGCTTCACCCAAGCTGACACTGAGCAGACCATAGCCATACGTGTTTCAATTGGTGCATGTGTGTATAATTCACACTGTTGTGTGTGCATGTGTGTGTATGTGCTGCAGGCGAGGGGTGAGGCCTGTGAACCAACTGAAGTGTACTCAGTGGAGGGATGTTGGTAACGGCACAGCCCTGAACCACGTCAGTAGGCCCAGTACATTCACGGATGCCAGGCTCAAGGTAACATTAACCCCTTTGACCAAACACACAGGTTACTCACACCACTCACTGAGCATGGTTGGGTTGGTTGCACTCAACAAACTCACCAAATAGATACCAAAGTGATAGACAGATATATATATACAGATCAATAGACAGATAGATAGATTGATTGATTGATAGGTAGATAGATTGATAGATTGATTGATTGATAGCCCATGCAGTTCACCTGATTCTATAGTGACAAAATATCTTTCCCTGCTCATGTGGTGTGTGTGTGTGTGTGTGCACGTGTGTGTGTAGACGGTGAGCACACTGAAGATCCAGAAGGCTGAGGACCATGCTCTCTACAGGTGCATCGCAACCAACAGAGTTGGGATGGATGTGTACATCATTGTCTTCCAGGTCACACGTAAGTCTGAGAAGTCTGTTCTCATTACAAATAAACATCTCTTTTACAGTAAAGGCTGGTTGTTTAAAACAGTGAAGCTGTGCAATTTCAATTTTGGATGATGTCCTGTTCTGTTACTCCCACGATTTGTCTGTGGGTTTTAAGTATAGCCTTAAGGTTATTAATGTTAATGTTAAGGTACAAATGGTTTCTTTGAGGATGGTATGAACGGTTTCTTTGACAGGATCATATACAAAAAAGATACATTTTGAAATGAAATGAAATTCAACGTTGCAACTCTTGAAACATCATGGTCTTTGTAAACAAATACCTGTACTGGACAAGAAGATTTTATAATGAAATTGTTAAGACTACTTCATGTGTGTGTGTGTGTGTGTGTGTGTGTGTGTGTGTGCACGTGTGTGTTTGCATGTATGTATGTGTGCTTCTGCCATGTTTCCCTGCTACCAGGTGGTCTGCAGCTCAGTTTGAACTCCTCCGAGCCCATCGAGCAAGATAATGTGGCCTTGCAGTGCAAAGCCGACCGGCTGCTCTACGGCAACCTGACCTGGTACCGCGTACTAAACGTGTCTAGCAGCTCGGGGGAGGCCCAGGCCTTCCCTGCCTCCCAGCCCTGCCGCACCCTGCCCAGACCCCTCCAGCACCTGCCCCAGACTGCCCCGCTCAGGGTGCAGGGCAGCAACATCACCCTAGAGCTGCTGCTGACCAACACTTCACAGCAGGATGAGGGCCTCTATGTATGCCAGGTGGAGAGCCTCACTTCGCCTTTTGAGAAGACCTGTCTACTGCACTACTTATCTCTCAGGGGTAAGAGATACTAGCATCTTTTTAACACTCTATCAACTTATAAGCCTAGGTCCACCTTAGGAATATAGACCTGCCTTTATTGGAAATGCCCCAAGATGAGGTTCATTTTGTACATCATTTTGTAAGGTCATGAAAATTGAAAGAGAATTGACAATGGCCATAATAAACTTACGCAGATCAGAACTAATATTGTATCCCCATTTGCTGTAACATTACTCCCTGTGCCAGACAAAACAACAGTTACATTTGCTTGAACTTACCAAATTAGTCTACCTCCAAGATTGGATTGTGTTAGTGACCTAAGCTATTTGTGTATTCAGCCCTGGAGTCTGCCAAAATCACCAGCGTCCTCACAGACCAAAGAGTGAATGTGAGTGACTCAATCACAATGACCTGTGAGGTGATTGGTACTCCAACACCAACCATCATCTGGATGAAGAACAACCAGACGGTGGGAGAGGAATCTGGTGAGTTTCTTTTTTGTTTGAAATAGAGTTTGGTCCGGTATTGTCATTGACAGTATGAGATTATATAATTTTCTTAAAATCATCATCTTGTCTTGTCCCTATGTGCATGGGGGGAGGGTCAGGATGGTCCACTGTTTACTGTAATTAGCTTTTACTTTGGTAAACAATTGTAATGAGGCTATAGCTATGAGGTAACTACAAAAATAGACCTAGAAAAATAGAAAAGAGTGACCTCTTCTGAGACTTTTCGTCTTCTGTGTAGAGAGCCCATTGGTTAGTTTTAGCTGCCGTTCACTGTTGCCACCTGTCGTCCTTCCTACCAACAGCACTTGGTGACCTCAAACATCTGGGCTATGGGTTGAAAATGGCTGTTTTCCTTTAAGGGCCTCTACCCTATTTTGCTTCAGATTTCCTGAATTTTTGTGATAACAGTGAGTTCACAGTGATTTGTTTTCTCAGGTGTGCTGCTGAAGCGATCAAACAGCACGTTGACCATCCTGCGGGTCAAGAAAGATGACAGTGGTCTGTATGTCTGTACTGCCTGCAACAGCCAAGGCTGTGATGTGGACCAGGCCTTCCTCAGTGTAGAAGGTGAGCCCACGCCCAAACAGGAAATGACAGCAGAGAGAAGGAAATAATCAGCTTTAATCATCCGGTTACGACTGGAGCATGTATAGCCAGTAACATATGCATGTCTCTACCCATTCTTATAATCCTACAGCGACATTTAAGTGTCTGGATAATATTATGTTCCTGCCGAAAGGCACCAACCTTGACTGTGATAGTGAGGAACGTCCAATATGATGTTATAAAATGGTATAGATTCCATGCTGACTATCATTCTATCCCAGTTATTTGTTTATATCCATCTTATTTGTCCTAATGACAATGTTTATGTTAAAAATAGCCTGTGTTCCAGCAGGCAGGAAGCTGACCCTTCTGGTGTACATCCTATGACTGAGGCTTAAAATTAAGCAGAGCAAAGAGTCCCAGAACACAAAGGGGAGAAGGGACCCCACCTCCTCCTCCTTAACCACCCCCCCGCCCTTGTCTCCCTTGGCCTCTCCTTCCCCACGTTCACTCACATTCTTTCCAAAGACCTCCATTCCACCTAGCTAGAGCTACACATACACAGAGGAGAGGCAGAAAGAGACAAAAAAACAAGATAAAGCAGCAGAGTAGCAGAGAAAGAATATAGAGAAAGAGTGGAGAGAGGGAGAGTGAAAGAGAGAGAGAAAGAAAGAATGAGAGAAAGAGAAACATGACAACAGTCAGACAGCCAGACAAACAAAACTTGTGTGCTAGCTGTTAGCAGAGTGTACGTGACTCGGTGCTTGCCACTGTTCCCGAGCTTGGGCGTCACACAGACGCCACTGAGGCTCACTAATGAGGGGGGGATAGGGACTGTAACGAGGCGCCCCTATTCTCACGATTCCCTCAGTGTTGAAGAGATAGCGTGGAAAGAGGGAATGGGGGCAGGAATAAAAAGGGAAAAGGAAAGATAGAAGTAGAAGAACACTTCAACTATCTGAGACGATTGAGATATTGATCAACACCAATGTGAGCCTAAAGAGTGAGCATACAGATTTAACGTAGCCAGAGACAACCGTGAGAAAAACACAAGTAGGACGGGGAAGACCGTTTGAGAGAACTACAGCGTGTGTGGTCCTGCTACCTTTCATCCTTTCACCTGCGTTATATTATTATATAACAACCTTGTTCTTGTACACGTAGAGTCAGAAATGTCGCAGAAGTATCGCAAGAAATTCATAGAAATTCATAGATTCGTAGTAAAACTCGTAGTAATAAATTTAATGCAGCAACTTTTGCCACTTGACACTAACAGCAATGTATTTTATTGTAGCAATGTATTGTAGTGTATGCTCTGCACACCACAGATCGATAAAAAAATGTCCCACTTGCTAAATGTTATCATTATTGATTATTGCTAATAAACCCTGCAGGTGCAGAGGAGAAGATGAACGTGGAGCTGATCGTGCCCATAGGAGCTGTGGTCATAGCCATCTTCTTCTGGATCCTCATTGTCTTCGTCATCCGGAGTCGGAAACGGGTAATTTGCCACCCAACGGCAATGCTAACTCACTCAAACATGTGCACATGCACACATGCATATGTTTGCTCAAATGCACATGCACACATTGCTCAAATGCACACACACACTTATACAAATATCGACAAGGACACACACACTCATGCACACACGCATGCATGGAAATGCAGCACCTCGGGGTTCAAAGCACTTTGACATATTGGAACTGACTGGCAAAGGCTTGGCCAGCCGGCTCTCTTTTGTCTGTTCCAGGAAAGAGGCCCTGCTGGTTCTCCAGTAAGTCACGTAGGCCAGGCAGCTCTAGCCAGTGCTTCGCTTCCCCCTGGGTCTCACAGAGCTGGGGCTGTCCGGCTGCATGACCAGGGGCTGGGAGAGTGGGCCTTGGGTGGATGGGTGGGTGTTTGGGTGTTGGGGCTGATCAGGGCCATTAACTTTCCACAATGCAGGACCAGAGGGAAGGTCATGCTGGGACATGGTGGGCTCTGGGGGCTTGCTGTTACTGTAACCCAAGGGTGACCTGGGTCAGCAACCACGCCAGTGTCTTAACCCCCCCCCACCCCCCACCCGTCATGTCTGTCACCTCTACTGTCTATCCTCCTCCCTCTCTGTCTCCATCTTTTCATTCTCTCTGTCTTTATGTCGATCATTCTCTATTTGTCATTTGTCATCTCTCTCTCTTTCACTCTATCTTTCCCAATTTTTCATACGCTCTCTCTCTCTCTCTCACTCTCACTCTCTCTCTCTCCCTCTCTCTCTCTCTCTCTCTCCTGTCTCTGTCTCTCTGGTACCAGCCAAACGATGGGGAGCTAAAAACTGGGTACCTGTCCATGATCCTGGACGACGATGACATGCCTATGGACGAGCACTGCGAGCGGCTCACTTACGATGCCAGCAAGTGGGAGTTTCCCCGAGACCGACTCAAGCTAGGTACGTCAGAATGAACAAATTTCCAGTCCAAGATTGTATCGCAGGTTTCATTGCTTCCTTAGCCTGCATTTCCTGAGGACACAAAGCACATCATGTTCTCACATGTGTTACAGGAGAGCCACTGGGCAGAGGAGCATTCGGTCAGGTGGTGGAGGCCTCAGCATTTGGCATCGAGAAAGCAACAACCTGCACAACAGTGGCAGTTAAAATGCTTAAAGGTTTATGCACGTTATTTTTATTTTCATTTTTTCAATAAAAGGAAAGTTAGGTGATACATGATCAGGATTGTGGTTGATGGGTGAGTGATATTGCAAGTCTCCCCACTTTGGATAAAAGTAGCTGATCAATACAACTCACAAATAGGAATAGTTTCAAAAATAGTTTCTATAATGCTAGAAACAATTTCTTAACACTTCAGAGGCTGTTGAGACTTAAGGCTGAACAGAGATACACAGATGTATATGATGCTATTTAGGGTGACATGCTATCATTTATGTCTCTTCTTGAGTACCTGGAGTGTAGGTGTCTGTCATAAAATGATTATTGCCTGTTGCTGTTCCCACCAATAGAGGGCGCCACTGCCAGTGAGTATCAAGCCCTCATGTCTGAACTGAAGATTCTCATTCATATTGGCCATCATCTCAATGTGGTTAACCTGCTCGGAGCATGTACAAAACCAGGGGGTGAGTTGCCATACACAAACAACCACACACACACACACACACACACACACACACACACACACACACACAGAGCAGAGCAGAGATAGACAGACTCACTGCTACCAGCAAGTGTTTGTGTGTGTGATGTTTTGAACATCAGTTCATTAGGGGTTTGTGGTTTTGAATGCCACTGTGCCCCATGTGGTCTATCCCCTTCCCCATTACTGTCATGCTTGCCTGTAAGTTGTGTAAAGAACCTGACGTCCTAAGTCTACAGAGCACATTTTGTTCTTGGGGCATTATAAAGGTTGTTGGAGTGCAAGAGGATTCTTTCCAGATGAATGTTAATTAGAGATCTACTGCAACCACAGAGATACAGACAGGCTGCAAACACTTGTGCAACTCATCTGTACCATTTTATTGCTCTCCTGTTTCTCATCTTTATCGCTTTCTCATTTTTTCACCCCCCCCCCCCCCCCCATCTATCTCCCTTTTTCATTCTCTCGCTCTCTCACCCCCCCCCCCACACACACACACACACTTTCTCTCTCTGTCTGTCTGTCTCTCTCAGGCCCTTTGATGGTGATCGTGGAATACTGCAAGCATGGAAACCTCTCCAGTTACTTGAAGAGCAAGCGTGAGGAGTACAGTCCTTTTAAGGTAAATTTCCCCCTAAAATGTTTCCCACAAAAGCGCCTGTAAACACCCCCCCATTGCCCCTTCCATTAACCCCCTGTATAACCCCCCCCACAGAAGTCTGAGATGTGGTTGCTCTAGTCCTTTGCTATTGCACAAGCAGCCACAGATGCTGACTGATGTGGTGAGAGAGATGGAGTCCTTGCATAAGAGCCTGCATGGAGGCCCAAAAGGCACAAAAACGTGCAGGAGATTTCAACTAGGGAGAGTCATACCATTTTTTGTGATTTCAATGAAATTGAAGGAAAAAAAAACAAAAAACAAAAAACAAATAAAATACAAAAGAGGGGAAGAGGCTAAAGCAGAATTCATATGGACGACATTGCACAGAGATTTGGGAAAGGTGACTGAGAAGTGTTTTTTGTTGTCTCATAAATACCAATATCTGCACCTTAAGTAGTCAATGCATTAGAAAATTATTTCATATAAAAAATCATCATTTTGAATGGAGTGCACTATTGCCTCTACAGAACTTTGAAATGTAAAAACTGGGGAAAAAAGGAATCAGAAGAATAACAGATTGCTTATCTCTTATCTGTATGGTTGGCGCTGACACAAATGCTATATCTTGCTCCAGAGACGAGGTCTGAGTCCCTGGCACAGCCGGGCACAGGTGGAGGATGACTTCAGTCAGGGGGACCTGGGCTTAGGCACAAGTGCCAGGCTGGATATCTGCACGGGCACAGCCTCCTGCTCCCGTGAGGACTGGGCTGAGAGCTGCTTGGAAGAGCAAGGTGCTCAAATTTACCGACCATCCACACTTTCCTGCACACACTTATCTTCTAGCTCTCTTCCTTTTACACACTTGACAGACCATCTTATCTATCTATCAATCTATCTATCTATGTATCTATGTATAATATATATATATCAGGTTTCACATTTATTGGTTATTGGTCATTTCTTCCTACAGAGTCTGACTGGGACCATCTGGCTCTGGAGGACCTCATTAGTTACAGCTTCCAGGTGGCTAAGGGCATGGACTTCCTCTCGTCTCGAAAGGTTGGACGACAAGGGACAAAAACACTGATACTATTATTCTTTGGGTTCTGGGTCTTTACCTCCATTTATACAGTTGATTTTAGTCAGATGTTGGAAGTATTTGCAAAATGAACTGTGTGTTTTATGAGCTGTATTTTGTATGAAGTTATGGTATGTGTGTAAATAGATTTAAGACAGTCTTCAGGGAATTCTTTGTGAATCTGCAGTGCATTCATCGGGACCTGGCAGCTCGGAACATCTTGCTTTCAGAAAATAACGTGGTGAAGATCTGTGACTTCGGACTGGCCAGAGATGTGTACAAGGACCCCGACTACGTCCGCAAGGGAGATGTAAGATGCTCTGCACATCAGCTCCCTCTTATCTCTTTCTTACTTCTGCCTCTCCCTCTTCCTTTACCTCACATGACGCCACAATGGGGTTTGTTTATCTTGGCTGAAATAAATACTTCCCTTTTTAAAATACGCAAATGTGAGTGTTCTGGGACATGAAAGAGAGTGATAGTAAACACACCGGTCAGTTGTTTCCTCGTCTGTCTAAAATGTTGTTTACACACAAGGGGATTGTCTGAAGTATGCTAGGTGGACGTGAGTTGTGGCATGCCTGTGTGTCTGTCTAGTATCTCAGAGCTGAAAGTTGTCAAGCGCTTAAGTGACATTCAGGGATGACCTGGCCTAGTAAAGATTTTAAAATGTGATAATTACAACCCAGCTGACAATTTGAGATTCATTCACTATTGAATGAACATTGGAGCCCACCGTTGAATTAATGTTGAATTATGTTTTTTTGTTGAATTTCTTTAATTTGTTGAAATTCTTTAAAAATGATTCACCATTGATATCAGGTTTCAGCATCACATTTGACAATGTAGTTCAACAATATCTCAACGTTAGACAATGGTTTTGTTGATTTAATATACAAGTTTTGCTGGAATTGCAAGTGTTATATTGACATCTCTTCAACCGTAAGTATTTAGTTGATTCAACATCATTTCGACATTTAACACAGACTGACATTTGAATTTGAAGGTCGGTATTGTTCCAGCTAGGGTATGACAGCTTTGAACATACTGATCATTTTCAGACATGGACATTTTCCCTTATGAAACCTTGTGTGTGTCGCTGTCTGGCTGTCTATGTGTGTTTCTCTCAGGCTCGACTCCCTCTGAAGTGGATGGCCCCAGAGACCATCTTTGACCGTGTCTACACAACACAAAGTGATGTGTGGTCCTTTGGAGTGCTGCTGTGGGAAATCTTCTCTTTAGGTAAACCCACAGAAAATTGTTGGTTTGGAACATTGGAACTCATTTTATGGGGACTAATACAGTGCTTACATTATTCTATTTGGGATAGATGAGAATTATATAGGATTTCAACAGTACTTTTCAAAGTGGGAGAGGCTTGAGATGAAATACCATGAAGTGACAGAACAGGACACTTACCCAATCATATACATCACCAATATATATACATATATATATTAACATGTAATAAATGGTGTGGAATTGGGGGGCAGTAAACAACTGTGTGTAAAGGTCTTGTCAGTCCAGCAGTCAGAGTGCAATGTACCATTACAATGCAAACAGCTGTTCTCTAAAACTCTATATACAGCTGTTCTTTATAAGGTTTTTTGGAAAAGGAGAATTTATGCAAATGGATCCATACAGGGCAGAAGTACCCTAGAATTTATGAACAAGCTGATCTTAACCAATGAAACCCTATGACAAATCTTGGATTTTCAAATCATGTGCCTCAGATAATGTGCTGATAACTTCATTCACTAAGTAGAGCATAGCTTGTTATGTAAGTCAGTGTCATTATGAGATCTACTTGGTGTTAGGATTAGGATTAGGAGTGTGTACATATGTACAGAGAGTACTGCACAGGGTCTTACCAAGCCACAGAAGTGCACATGATTATTAATCATACACTGTAGTTAGTGCATTGTAATAAGGGCATTTGATAAGTAATAGGATGTTGTTGATGTAACAGGATGTTGTGCTGTTGTTAGGGAGATCAACAAACACTGTGTATCCAATCCTCATGATGCACACCTGCATTAGCTATGATCTGACCTCTGTGTGTCCTTGATCTCCCCCTCCCCCCTGTTTTTTCTAACACAGGAGCGTCCCCTTACCCTGGTGTGGCCATTGATGAGTCTTTCTGTCGTAGACTGAAAGAGGGAACTAGAATGAGAGCACCTGACTATGCTACCCCAGAGATGTAAGGCAGACATCACAATGTTTGCACTGCATCACCCATAGCCTTATTTTGACATATGTAAAACAATATGTGATTTAGTGAACTTGACAAAATGGTTGTATTCCAATGAGAGATTATTACAATTTAACATGCAGGGCATTTAATCACAACAGTGAACCCCAGAGTTCAAAAGTGTATATGATTAAATACATGGATAGTGACATATAGAAATAGAGAGCTGATTGCCTGTGTTGTAAATGAAGTGGTGTGTGGTGTGAGTTTTGACTGTAAACCTCTTGTCTGCTTCCTCAGATACCAGACTATGCTGGACTGCTGGCTGGATAGGCCAACAGACAGGCCCACATTTACTGAACTGGTTGAGCACTTGGGGAATCTACTACAGGCCAGCGCACATCAGGTCTGACACACACCACATACTGTTCTTTTTAGCACCTTGCTTCACTTACTACATGTAATTCACTGGTGTTTCTCTTTTTTAAAAGAACACTGATGTTATCTTTTCCCTAACTTCCGCTCTCTCTCTCTCTCTCTCTCTCTGTGCGTGTGTGTTTGTGTGTATGTCTCCTTTTGTACTCAGGATGGGAAGGACTACATCCCACTAACGTCTGGGGACCAGGAGGGCATTATAGCTTCTTCCCACCCCAGAGGAGGCCTCAGCAGGTCCCCTAGAGAGGACAGCACTGCTGTGCAGCTCCACTACGACAATGCCCCAACACTGGGGTGAGTTATTCAGCATAATGTACACGCATAACTAGCAAACTGATCGAAGAAGGCCATGATTCAGACCTGTAAAAATCTGGGCCTCAGAAAGTAAAAGTGCTACCATGCTTTGGTTTTTGAGTGCTTGAAACAAATATAAGGTATTTTTCTGCTTTTGCAGACTTTTACATGGTGTAGTTCTCACGAACTGTATGTTGTCACATGTCTTCATAACAGCATTTTAGACTATATGTATGAGTGAAATAAGTCTGTAAAAGTCTGTAAAGTCTTTTGTCTTGTTCTGTTTCTTCAATGAAGGTATCCCCTTCAAGGTGATGGGCAGGGCATATTTGAGAACATTTCTCTGCGCCACAGCCTTGTTCGGGTGAGCATTGCATTAGCAATCAGTAATAGAGTTGGCAAGTAACCCGGAAGCTTGTAGTCTTCCATGTTAGCATTTAATGCCATCACAGGTTCCCAAAGTGAAAATCCCTATAGGACTTTTTGCAAATAAGGTGTCAGCGAAAGAAAGTGAGCAGACAACTTCAGCATTCAGTCTGCTGAGATAAGATACATCTCTCTTTCAAGAAAATGTTAGGCTTGTTTTGTCAAATCTCAATGTTGCTACCAAAAAGCTAAAGCAGGAAATATAGAGAAAACTGCAGAGTGTTGCTTGCCGTGAGTGGCAAGCCGGACCCGAGACTGCTATCCATGGTTACTGAATAACTCCTTACTTACTTACCTTGTGTTCATGTAGCTTATGAAGACCACACAGACATGCAAAACGTGTTTTATACTGACGAGTAACGAACGCTCTGTTAATGCTCCTTCATTTTGTTGATTTACGGAAACATTATTCATTTTCTCATAGTAATTTTTGCTTTGGAGCCTGAACATTTGAAATGCTAATTTGCCGCATACAAAATTACAGTGGTGGCTTGCTAACTCTATATCATAATTTAAAAATATATCACTGCAGCTTCAAAAACTGAATGAAGAAATGAACAGATATGCATATAAATGTTTTTAGGATGTAGAGATTGAGAGAGCAATGGGCCTATCAGCAGAGGAGATGAAACGATTGGACCACCACAGTCATCCGCATGGCACCTCTCGCACACACCTATTCAGGTGAGATTTAATCTATTCTTTACCAGTTTTAATAAGACATTTGTAGCTAAAGCTAAATAGCCATAGCTAAAGCACATACAATACAATGTAGTTACAATGTTATTACAATGGTGAAAACATAAGAAAACACAACATTTAGACTGAATATACAGAGGGCCAGAAAGATATTTGCACCTACTTCAGGCATAATTCCTTTGCACCATGCACTTAAAAGCATGACTTGTGCATGAAGATGTCAGACTTTGGTAAAAGCTGTGTGAGGAGGGGGGAATAATGACCACTATTTACCTGATGAGGCAAAAAGATTAGTAAATGCAGTATGGCAAAGCACAGGAAAAATAAAAGCGTGTTCATACATGTGTGGTTAAAAATTACTGTTGCTTTAAATTTTCAGCCCTATTCTCCGTTGCAAAAGTAAGGAGTCACTGGCATCTGAATCCTCCAACCAGACGAGCGGCTACCAGTCTGGGTACCACTCTGACGATGCGGAAGCCCCGATCTACGCCAACGAGGAGATGATCCTGAGGAGGGATGGCATGAAGAGGCCTCTGCCCAAGACTGCAGAGAAATTTACCGTAGATGTGCGTTACAGTGCCCCACCTGTTTAACATTCACAAGCCAGATGCACAATTTAATAATACTGCTTTCAAAGGAAAGAAACTCAACACACAAAAGTTCTTGATGAGACCCCCCTCAAGCCTGACTCAATCCCTCAAGCCATTGTGACTGTGTGATTTGTTCAGTTTTCTGTAATATCCTCTCCTGAGGATGAGTGTCAAATCTATGAAATCTTTGTGGATATTGTGCCCAGAAAATGTGCTGCCTTTTCTTTCTTTCCCAATTCTAGGTATGTAAGTTATTAGATATTGTGAAACAATATACGAGTGCCTAATTGCCATCCTCCCAACATTTTTTTTTTTGGATTAATATTTTTTGGATTAATTGATTAAGGCTATCCAGTCAAACTGCTGCTCTAGTAGTGCAATAGTCTCTTTTTTGGTAGGCATGGAAATCCAACCAAACTTTTCCACAAGGCATTGTTTCCTTAGTGTGGTTGCTCCAATAGGAGACCCAAATTCCCTATGAATGCTTTGTTTTTATTGGTCGTGCCTGTGCCAAGTGCCTTAGGGTGGCCTTTCACCATCTCCCTCCTCCAAGTGTGTCCACAGCACCAGCTCCTGTTAAAACCCAGATACAGGAGAGATATGAGCCAATACCACTTCCATTTGTTTACAAGGCAGTCTGTCTCCACTCACTTTTGTTTCTTTGTTTTGAAAAGAAATCTAATAGACGACATGGGGGGAAGAGATTATGAATTTCAAGTGGGTTCATTTTTTAAAATTGTATTGTATTGCTGATAATGGCCACACCTTTTTTGGCGGGGGGCGGGGGGCCTTAGATGTGTAATCGTGTTTGTGCAGAAACTGGATGACCCCAGGAGCCTGTTGCCAGGGGGGACCCTCCCACTTCCTGTGACAGAGGAAATAGCAAATGGAATGTCAGACAATCGAGTGAGCAAATGTTTTCTTTCCCGTTTTTCTCTGTCCCCTTTTTTCTCCCCTCGCAATTGTGTTAGAGTGAGGCATGGGTAGCCTTTGTCTCTCCCAACTGAGATCATGAAATGACGTCATGTTGTGGGCCTTTCAGTTTATTGTACAGTTTATTATGGGAATTTGTTTCCTTGTCAGAAATTCTTGTTTTATTGTGCTTATTGTATTACTGTTATTGTTATTGTTGTTATTTACTGATCTTGTCATAAATATAACTAGTTTTATAAAAATAAACATATTTGCTGATCAATATGGAGTTGTTTTTGTCTGTGTTTGAACAGCAGATGTCTTACCAAATAGCCTAGTTTGTGATCGTGTGTGTTGTGACAGATCTCTGTGTGTGTGTCTGTCTGTGTCTCTGTGTGTGTTCTGTGTATTGTGACCTCTCTCTTCCTGTATCTGCTCTGTTGACCCTGAGCAGACAATGTACACACCCTGGGTCTTTTGTTGAGAAGAGAGAGAAACACACACACACACTCACACTCACACAGACACACACACATTACGTGAACCCTTGGAAAAACAATGGGTCTCAGCCTTGGGTGTTTTCTTGGGCAAGCACAAACTCAAAATGGATGCCGAGAATAGCACGGATGAGGTTAGCGTGAGAGCGAGGGAGAAGCAGCCCTGCGTTTGCATGTGTGCCCATTGGTGCCAGTGCATGTACACCCTCAAAGGGACTCCTGATAGCGACAAGCATATTGTCTCAGATGGGAGTGGGCCAGAGCAAGACATTGAGCCCCGCTGACAACAGCTCAATGTAGACAATGACCAAAGCTTTTTTTTTCGAGGCCAACTTTCTGTTTGACTTTCTCAAACCTCTCAGTCCTAACAAAAAGAGCAATTTCACAATTCACACACACACACACAAAAAAACAATGTCCGTAGTGGCAAAAAAAACAATAGTTTGTTATGCTGATATCATACTTTATGCAACACTTACAGTGCAAAACTTAGGAGAGTTGGTAAATAACTGAATTGGAGTGGCTGAAAAAGATTCCCCAGTCACCTGCTTTGCTCCTCTTCAGTCTGTTGCTATCTGTCTCTCGTGTTTGCCCATGGTTCCACACTCCCCCACTGTGAGCAGTAGCCCAGCTTATGTTATGTTATGCTGTTTACTGCCATTAAGACTGTCCGCAATTATAGGTGGCTACATGACATCAAAGGCTATGCTGTCTCACTAAACTGCAGGACGTTTCAGGACATGTAATTTCACTCCCCATCTTCAAGGGGAAATGGTGCTGTGACCTAGACAACACCTTGACACAGACACAGATATGCACAAAAGGTTTTGGGAAGTAAGTTGGGAACGCCAGTGGATTTCACACCAGTTTCATTCAAGTCATAAAGTGAAGAAAGGTGCTGAAAGACAGGTATGTATTTGATATCAGACTTGATGACACACGCACACACACACACACACACGCACACACATATGCACATGTGCGCACATCCACCTCCACATCCACAAACACACACACACACTCTGCACGTAGCCTCATACTTACAGCATAATGCAACATAGGATAGTATAAGGGTGCACAGAGATTTTTTTCACTGGCCAGTTATGTGGAAAACTGAATAACTTTGTACAATCATTAATCATGAACAAAAACAAAAACAAAAAGTGTGTATAGCTGTGAGTGTGTCTTGTGATTGTGTGTGCATACATACCCCAAATAGTTGTCCCTAATCAAGGGTAGCCAAATGGTTAATTATAGCTTTTGACAGGAAATGAGTTACAGATTGAGAGACACATGCTTTTCCTTCTCGCTCATGCACAACTGAATAAATATAGTTCAACATGACACAAAACACACATGCACACACACACACACACACACACACACAGACACACACACCCACACAAAAACTTCCTCTAGATAAGCATACTATGCACTGATTACTGTTACCTCACTACACAACATCTAAGTGGGCTTGTGTGTGTGAGAGTATGTGTGTGTATGTGTGTATGTGTGTGTGTGTGTGTAGACATGTGTGTGAGTATTTAGGGGGGTGGTGGGAGGCAGAATCAAAACTGTTACAAGGAAACCTTCAATAGCTGATGATATTGAAGGTTGCCTTGTAATATAGGGAGGATGTGGATTGCTGTGTGAGACTGGGAAAGATAGAAGTGTGTTTTTTGAGTTATGAGCTGCATTAAGTGTGTGTGTGTGAGAGAGAGACTCTTCCTGATGCTGTGAATGTATTCCTTCATGCCTAACCACAATCTCATAAGCATCAGAGGCACAACAGACTAATGCAAGCCAGCTCAAGATGATATCAGAAGAAGCTGCAGCACCTCCTATTGTTATTATTTTTCATTTCTTTCAGGATTGTTACCATTATTACCATAGGTTTACTGTTACGTGTAACTCTTTTGGTGCTAACTAAAAGTCACGATAGAGATAGTTTAAGGATAGTTTATTTGGATTAAATGTAGTTGGGTTTTGTTTTGGACAAAAAATATAATAAGTCAGTCTTGAGCATTACAATGTCTGATTCTATTTTATATCCCAGCAAATAAGGAGCCAGGATGTGTGATCAAAATGTTCAAAAGTGGGTCATCAGTATTGTCATACACACACACACACACACACACACACACACACACACACACACACCGGCACTTGAATGGGAGATAAAAGCATATCCTTCACTGCTGCAGGAACTAAGTCTCATTTCCTCAGGAATGGGTAAAAGGACCCAGGGCATACAACACAGAGCATCAGGAAATACCCACATTCACAAACAACACACACACACACACTCTCTCTCTTTCTCTCTTTCAAACACACACACACACACACACAGATGCGTTTCTCTCTTTCTCTCTTACACACACGCACACGTACAACCATACCAAAATAAATGATTTTTTCAAAGCATATGCTTGTGAGGAATCAAGTCCAGGTTTGTTGTGGTGTTCATCATCATAACCAAATCACCTTTGTGTAAAACTGCCTCAACTGGAGTAGGGTAGGGAATCGAGAACTGGCTTTAAAGTAGAACTGTGAATCTAATGTTTCTGTCTGCTGGAATCTGACCATATCAGTTCTTCTTATCTGTTTTTTGACGTCATGGGCGATTAGTCTTTCTGAAACTAGAATTGAAATAGACAACACAGTTCTACATTGTTTATTCTAATAAGGCATTATGGCCGTAGATGGGTTCATGTGTAGATAATAAAAACTTGTTTAGACTACCTTCTCTGATGTGAAGAACTGATAAGAGAATTGATAAAGAATTAGTCTTTTAGACATGATCGACAGTGGCATTAATATCAATAAAATCCGATCAATTCCCACCCCTAATCTGGAGTCAGTTACTGTAATGCTGGTCCTACACAATGGTTTAACAAGGTATCTGGTGCCATCTTGTGTGTAATACTGTGAAAAAGAACCAAGTACCGTACCTTGAAAACCTGGAAACCTGTGTTTGCGTCAGTCTGACGCAAACCCTCACAGTATTTGCTTAAACATTTTTTGTCCCTGATTTTGTGTGTATTTCATGTCTGACCGAATTTTTTACAAATGCTGTCTATCCTCAGTGATGATGCATTCTTGCTCAGTGAGGAGCATCTTTTAAGATCTGTCTGTCAATGAAAAGCTTTACGTGTGTTGTACCTGAATTGTTGACATCAGCTCCATCTTGTGGACATGGTGAAAACCAATTACACATAAATGACTTGACCCCTTAACCCTAAGTCTAAAAACCCTTAAAGACTTCATTAACAGGCATGAATCAGCCAATCATGAAGGAGAAGTCAATTAAGTATTTGATGGTTTAGGGCACTGGTTCTCAAAATGGGGTCCAGGGACCCCTAGGGGTCCGCAGCGCATTGCCAGGGGGTGCGTGAAAAACTTAGCTATGAAATAACGTTTAGCATCTAAACAAATGGATTTAAAACTGTATGGTTAAATTAATGTTGCGATTATCAGGGATCCTACTAGGAGTCCCTGGTCCAATAAAGTTTGAGAACCCCTATTTTAGGGATAACGGATTAGGGGGAACATTACACTGACATGCCTTAAAACATTTCACTGTCACATGTCAACACTTCACTGCTGTATATGTGTATGTACTGAACGTGTCTGACTGAGCATGTTTTCCTGGCACGCAATGCTGTTTTAAGTCTGTAGGGGGTGACACAGTGCTTAGGAAATGAGCTGTGATAGAAGAATGATAGAGAATGGTCACAATGCTGTATTCATGTGCATTTCACACACTGTCACATGTTCTCACTTAAAAACACATGCAAATGTATCACTCCCCTTACCTAAAAAAATCTGTTCAATGGCCTGATGCTGTATTTGAAGATTTGATCATTACTTCATTTACCTCCAAGTGTGTAGTTTCTGGGTCTCCTTAGTGTCTTGTGTTGACACAGAATAAGTTTGAAGTAGCTGAGGTAAAGCTTGCTGTATAGGCAGTTCTCCCAAACAGTGACAGTTACCTGTGGAATTTGGGTAAACAGACTATGATTGTGTGGCTGTACTCTAATAAGTGTTTTCATGCTCTGCTTCTGCTCTCATTTAATGTGATTTATCTGTGATTTAATGTGAAATATCTATGTAACCTCATCAAATGCTGTGGTTGCTTGGCTATTGGTATATCGTCGATATAAATATAAGTGCTGTATGAGTTGGAATGGAAGAAATAACTCTCTCATAAGCTTGATTACATGTTTTGCATCTTTGTTGCTTTTCCAATAGACAGTGTCAATGGCAACAAACAACTAAATGTTGCAAAACAAAGCGCATGTTGTAAATGTTGCAAGTAATACATGAGTCAAACAAATCCAGGTGTAACCAGTCGCTTCCTGGGTGTTTAAACCGCAGTGACACCTTAATGATAATCTATGAGCAATTCTGCACATTAGATCACTGCAATTGTCCAATGAGAAGACAAGAGATTGCATGTCAGTGGGAAAACAATATCCTAATGGCATCAAAGAATTAGGTGAGGACAGGAGAGGGAAAGGGAGATACGTTTCAGATCAATATGATTACACTGCTGGGAATCTATGACAAATCAGCCCTTAACTTGATTTTGTATGAAAACTAAGACGCAGCAGCAGAGGGTGGATGAAATGGTCTTTGATGCGGATGAATGCACTGTGGTGCTACGGTAGTCTGTGTGGCCTAGAGGTAGAGGCTCTGTTTTGAATAAAGATATGGTCAGTTTTTGCCCCTTAATACAAAAGGATTTGGTTGGTACTTTCTGCCATTATTACGATGCCATGATATCACTTAACCCAGGCCAGAGGAAAAGGCCATCCTGGTCACTTTTGGTCATGTTTTCAGTACTGGCTTTGGATCTTTCAGGCTGAAGAAATGTACAAATTCTCACATCTCAGAGAGAGGCTCCGCAGTGTCCTATAGGTGACTGTGGAGCTTGTTTGGTTCAGAGTTATTTGTTTTCCCACTGTCAAGACAACATAATACCTACCTTTAAATAATACCTGTTAATCCCATACAGATTTTATTTAATCCATCCACCCTGTGGTGACCTCTAAATGGATGCTCATTAGACGTCATTCATTACAGGGATTATGTTTTGTTGTTGTTTGTCTACTACGCCGTCTATTTTAAAAGGCGGATGGATCAGCACTAAACTATGAGCTCAACAATCTCACGAAGCTCATCTGGAGCTCAGTTACATGATGTGGTTTTACCAAGTGGTGTCAAGTAGACCTTCAAACCATCTTACTGATGTTAACTGTGTGAGAGAGACAAAAATATCTGTTGTTTTCTCTGTGCTGTGATAAGGGCATGCTAAGCCTTGCTCTAGGCACACACTCCTCTTGTTCTCGCTACTCTCTACATTCCTCTTGAGCCCCTTTCTGTAAAGCCAAGCAGTGTAAGCAAGAGAACAGTGGAGAACAAAATCGATCATGTACAATCGTTTGTGGCAGAAATCAACACCAACCACAAAGTGCTTGTTTGTTTGTTTTTGTGTGTTTTTGTGACACCTGCCATTTTTCTAGGCCCACCAGACACGTCACAGCTGTTGGTCCAGAGAAAGCTTCCAGCATACTAGACTGAAAGGATTTTGCTGTGATAAAGAGATAAAGAGATTCTAGATTCAAAAGGAATGTCATGCTAAACACTCAACAATCAACACACACACACACACACACAATTGACGGTGTTTATCCTTTGTCAGGGTAAGAGAGAGAAATTACAGTTATCTCCAGCTGCAATCAATTCAAGCCATTATGCTTTAGCAATTATGCATCGCAGATAAAATTAAACACCTCAGTCAGCACTGTAATGAACTGCACAGGATATAGTCGTGTGGTGATCTGTGTCTTAAAACGCAGCTGTGAGAAACAGTGTGTGTGCATATGTGTGTGTGAGAAGGTGTGTATGTGGACATTTGCAGGAACTGTCAAGGCAGAGAAATTGAGCCTGACTAATGTCCATTCAGAGTTTGGAATTACGACTCAAAGCTGTAGGAGTGTAGCAATGTACCTGCACATGTGTTTGAGGTAGTGTCTCTCTGCTTATGTGACTGTGCATGTTATTCTCTCTCTCTATATGTGTGTGTGTGTGTGTGTGTGTGTGTGTGTGTGTGTGCGTGCATGTATTCCGGATGTTTTCTTTTCATAGTCATATCAGATCAGTTGTTATTCTTCCGCTAAATGAAGAGGCAAAAAACTTGAAAATATTTTCCACTGATGTATTTGATCTGTTGAATTTGTGTGTGTGTGTGTGTGTGTGTGTGTGTGTGTGTGTGACAGAGAGAGTGCTTCACAGCTGCACAGGAAAAAACTCCTCTCAGGTTATTAGTTCCGTCACCAAGAGACCTGCACACTTCTGCCAAAGACACACACACACACACACGCATGCACGCACACACAGACACAGACACACACACACACACACACACACACACACACACACACACATACACACACCGTCAGCTCGTTCCCATCAGCTTCACAGATGTTTTGGTGTTTTTTCCAATATCTCCAGGGTAAGTGCGAAACAGGAAACAGTGACCAGACAATAGCACCCTCTCTCTCAAGCCCATTCACAAAAAAAATCCTACACGTTGACAATAACACCTCCCTCTGACACACACACACACACACCTCTTCTTCTGAACCAGGTAATGTCATCACAAGGAGGCCTTGAGTTTTGGGGTGCTCTAGCTTTTCCTGCGTGTCTGTGTGTGTGTGTGTGTGTGTGTGAGCTTGTGTGTGTGTGTGTATGTGTGTGTTTGCACCCCCCACAACAGAGGTCTGAGGGGACACAGACTTAAGGAAGGAAAGCCGTTCTGCCTTCCTCAGTGAGGTTCTGAAGAAACAGGATGTTTGTGTGATAAGAGTTGAACAGCCAAGGAAGATAATAGTGATACTACAAGCATGTTTACTCCAATGTCTGTCCTGGAATCTATGCCTTACATACTTGAGCATATGGTGTGTGTGTGTGTGTGTGTGTGTGTGTGTGAGAGAGAGAGAGAGAGAGAGAGAGAGAGAGAGAGAGAGGGAAAGAGAGAGAGAGAGTTTGTGTGTGTGTGAGAGAGAGAAAGAGAGACAGAGTTTGTGTTTGTGTGTGTGTGTGTGTGTATGTGGGAGAAAGAAAGAGAGAGCGAGAGTTTGTATGTGTGTGTGTGTGTGAGAAAGAGATAGAGAGCAGGAGTTTGTGTGTGTGTGTGTCTGTGTGTATGTATGGGTATTTCATGCCTACATACCAATGTGCTTGTCTGTACATAGATATTGCACGCGACAGATGATTCTGCAGAATATCTTACATTCCTACCTGTCAATAATCTGAGGACAATGATTTAAACTCTTGTCAAAATCACCACACTGAGCTGCTCAGTGTGAGTAGACCGGTGCTTTAATTAATACAAGAACAGCATAGAATTGCTTGAACTTGTTCTGAGAAACCCTTACCTCTGTTTCCCACACAGTGGGATCACAGTGGATTGACTCCATACAGTCAGTCTGCTAATGCATGACTGCCCTTGGTGTGGGTTGCCCAAATGATTACCCTGTGCATTTCATCCTGGTTCTCTCTGCCTCTGCCAGATGCGTGCGATTGCCTGAGGAAGTGCACCTGGGCAGGTGACAGAGCAGCAGTTAAACTCCTGTTCCTAGGAGACACTTGGGGGGTATTCCAAGTTGGTGGTTGAGACATAATCTCAAGTTAAGTTAAGATAGAGGAAGTAGTAAACATTTTAATACACTGTAAAAAAAAACAATAAGTGACGCTTACTTCACTGTAAAAAAATAATTAAAAAAAAACTCTTTCAAGTACAGCTTACTTGAAAAATTAGTGGAAACTTACTGCTTTAATTGAGTTAAGTGAACATAACTAGTCCCTTTCAAGTTATGTTTATCAATACTCGAAAGAGACTAGTTATGTTTACTTAAGTTGTTTGGGGCAACAAGTTCCCACCAATTTTTCAAATAAGCTTTATTTTTTCTATTTTACAGTGTAGGGTATTGTGTACTTTGTTTAGTTAAGAGAGCAAGGACTCCAGGCTCTTCTATTGTGAAGTCTACTTTCAACAGGAACTACCTTGTTTGCTACTAACCAACAACTTTGAATACCTCGGTGATGGTTTTGCTTTGCCATTTTGCCATTAATCCCTGTGTGTGATGTAGAAAACACGTTTTTTGCAATGTTCTGTCAGTTTGAATTCAAAGGGGTTGGTGTGAGGAGTGCTGGTTGGACTTTCTGCCTGTCAGCCTGGATGATTTTGATTCATGATTTTGACCAGGTGGTTGTTGTTGTCTTTATATCACATGACATGACATGACATTACATTACATTACTTTTAGATCTTACATCTTTATATTACATTACATGACATTACATTTATATAACATCTTGTTCTTGTATAGCTCTATTTTAGTAAATCCCAGGCGTGGGGTGATTTTAAAGGTGTTCTTTGTTATTAATTGGGTGAAAGACGGCTTGTTGTTTGCCCCCTAAAGGGCCACACAGTGGGTGGGGCATAACAACTTTAATGGAGCATGTTTGAGTTAAAGTGACTGGCAAGTTATTTCTGTTGCCCTGGATTGGCCTGGATCACCAATTATGAGGCGAAGTAGCCTTCAGCCATGGCAGCTATAACTCCTCATCATCATGAGACTACGAAGAGTTAGTCACACATTTGAACGTAAAAACGCGCACACATCCACACACACACTAAGAGGGGGAAAACATACACAAAAGCAGAACTGTGTGTACACACACACACACACACACACACACACACACATACACAACATAAGATTCACACCTCATGGACAAATACAAAGCCTGAGACAGACTGTAAGAGACAAAGTGAAATTTTCTGACTGACTTACTGATCATTTTCCTTTTGCCCTCGACCTACTGTCATCCTTCCCTCCCCAAAACTGGCATGTCAACAGTGTCACATATGACCTTGTGTTGAAATCATGACTCCCAGAACAGCCCTTCCCAATTCAATGTCCTATCTTAACTGCTCAGTTTGTTTCTGTTCGATCACAGTGCCAAAGTGTGGGAGTCAGTTTTCTTGTCAAAAGCACATTTATTTTTTTAACACAAGACTAAGTCTATATATTTTTCATGTTTTTAATAATAATAATAATAATAATAATAATACACACACAATTTGCATTGTACTTTACATTTAAGCAATCTCAAAGTGTAAAATACAGTGATATGTGCAACGTCTGAAATGAGTCAGTCACTTTTTTGCGTTCCTTTTTCAGTCATGTTCACGAGCCATTAATTTTTTTCTACGTTTTACATTACATAATGAATGTTCCACAGAAATTCCTGTATTGTTGCAGTAGATGGATAGGCCTATAGCTCTTTCCAGCCGCTAACATGCTTTTGTCTAATCTATCTTGACTTTTTTCAAGACTCCAAATCCAACAAAACATCAGTCTGTTGTAAACAGTCCAATTGCAATTAATGTCCAACACATCCAATTGCAATTAAGATTAGAGATTGTTTGGCTATTTTTCCTAAAGATAAAGGGACTTTTTGCCTTTATTCTGAAAGGACAGCGGAAAGTGACAGGAACTGAGTGAGAGAGAGAGATGGGGAAGTATCTGGAAAAGCTTCCGGGTCGGGCCGAACCCAGGTCCCCAGGTTTGTGGTATGATGCCCACTGAGCCCACTTTTTTGCGATTGAAAGAAACTGTAAATATCAGAAAAGGAGTCTTGTTGCTGTGATGATCAGTTCGCAATAAATAAATAAATACATAAAAAATAAATACAAAAAAAAGTACATTTGAATTTATACAAAAATACCATTGGGGTGGCCACGGCCCTGGCCACCTCATGACTCGATCAATGCAGGCAGAACTAATGCATGGTAGGGTTTTTACTTTTTGATACCATAGCTTTTAAGACTAGCGCCACCTAGTGCTTCCATTCAATTTCTCATTTAGCTACACCACTGCGTCAGGGATCTTTCCGAAGGCCTAGATTTTCACTGACTCTGGGCAATGCAGTCCAATCAGCAAATAGAGGGTGAGCTGAAAGCGATGACTTTGAACTCAAGTGGTGCATTGTGGCACGTAACATACGTCACAACGTCTGGTTGAAGTAGAATGTTCCAGACACTTCGCACAAAGTGAAACAGTGCAAAAACATTAGTACTTTTCTGCCTCTTGAGAGCCTGTCAGTCAAGAAACAGAGGCATCAGCTCATCTGAAGGCTCTGTGACAATCAGTGAAACAACAGATCATATATATCATATAATCATCAGCTCTCCATCTATCAGTCATGTGCTGGGTAGATTATTAAATATTCAACACTGCATTGGCATCCAGACTTCCATTGCATCACCAGGTCACCCACAGGTCACTAGTTTATTTCATAAATGTTTTATGCCCAGTTGGTCACAGATCACTGATTAAAAAAAAAAAAATACTGTCCTTTACAAATTGTCACACACAAAATGTTCTCAGGGTAGATTTGGTTTGCAAAGGCAGGGGGAGCCCTGGACAACAGTTCCGGCTTAAATAATGTTTATGGAGGTGAATTGATAATTAAACCTACCAATGACATCATCTTAGATTAATAGATAGCCAGGCAAATACAAACACACAAATAAAAAAAAACCTTCTGAACCTTCTGAACTTTACAATACTTAAATCGCTGACAAACCAAGTCATTCAGTTGGAGTCACAGGCAGCTTAACTAAAGTCAGAGTTTGATAGTTTGCCTCCAGTGCTAATATGAGGTGATAAGACAGGAACAACAAACTAGCATGTGTTTGCTGAGGGGAGGTCACTCAGCTATGCCTCAGAGAATTTCCCCCAAATTCATTCCATCATTCGCAAGCCTGATTTCTGGAGACAGCTGCAAATCCTGCTTTAATTAAGTGGCCCTTAGGACAACATACACACCCCCAATGAGACACACACACACACACACACACACACACACACACACACACACACAGACACACACAACCTCAATCTTTCTCCGCTCACCCTAACATGTAACCCTTTCATTCCCACAATCAGGCCATGTTACAGCAACCTCAGCCTCCCCCAGGCATGCAGAAATGCTGGAGCTATGAAAGTCAGCCATGGCCAACCACGGCCAGCAGAACCTCAGATATGAACTGGGGAGAGACAGAGAGAGAAGGGGGGGCGGGTCTAGACATGAGCCATAGGGCCTCAGTATGTCTTCTAAGGTTTGGTCGGACCAGTCACACCAATCAGACCGCCTTGTCTTTATAGAGAGTTGCCTAGATGTAGCTTATCAGCTTATCCGCGTGCAGAGGCCGTTTAAAAGACTTCTGATTCGACCCCTTGGACTGAGCCCGGTCTATTGGCCATGGCCGGACTATACATTTTGATGTTAGGAGTCTGGCTTCTCAGGCTATAAATTTCCTCCAGTCTTATCAAATGTCATTATCAAAAAGACACACACATGTGAACCATAAATACTTTATTCACCTGTAGAACATTCTAGGGACGTAATTTTGGTAAATGCCATTTGCAGCGATGTCTTGTTTCTGTCACCAAAAGGTACCTGGAGGGGATGTTCTTGCAACCACTTTTTTATGCAGTGACCAAATCACAATGTTGCAGTAACGTTACTGACTCAAGACACCTAAAAGCAACATTATCCAGTGACCAGGTTATGACATTGCTGAAAAGTCACTCATGGTACCTAATGTAAACATTGTCTTTAGAACGTTCTGACAATGTCACAGGCACGTTGCTAGAGGGTAACGTTGTGATGACCAAAGCTGCAAAGTCATGTGTTAGGCATGTGTCAGAAGAAAACCCATAGTTTCAGAATGACCTCTGGGAACAGCTTGGCAACCTTTCAGTTTGTGACGGCCCATGATGTTAGCAACAGTAACCTGATGAGATGTCTGGGCTGATAGATTTATTTATTTATTTATTTCTGTCTCGAGAGAGGAATGAGCTTTGGAGGCTAATGACAGAGTACACCCCAGCCACAATAACCTAACACCAGAGTCATGCAATGTGGGTAAGTGCCATTCCGCTCTGCACTAAGTGATATTTATGACATTTCCTGACACATGCACAAACACACACACACACACACAGTATAGGCACACACCAACATATGCACGCACACACACACACACACACACACACACACACACACACACAATTATACGGATCAGATCCTTTTTACATGTCATAAATCCTGGTCAGCCAGTGAGGTGTTGACAGAGACTTAACCCCTCTCACCTGTCGAGCAACTCATTTCAACTATTACAAAATACTGTATGCCAGTTTGAGGATTAGTTGTATTAGACAATGCTGAACATTAAATACTGGACATCAAATGCTGGACTAGAGGAAGACAGCAGAATGAAAACAAAGACAAAGCAAAACAAGAAACTGTAAAAAAGGAAGGCACAAAAGGAAGGCAGAGAGAAAGAGTGAGACAAAGAGAGAGAGAGAGAAAGAGAGAGAGAGAGATGAAAGACCTTTTGTTCTGTCATACTTCAAATTAATGCTACATCTATCAAAATGAGGGGCCAAGTTCCACCCCTTGGAAGAGGGGTAAACAAAGAGAGAGATGCCATACACAGTTCTGTCTCCAAGAATCTAACTGCATTGTGTACACTTAACAAGTGCCCCAGCATGATGAGGCCTCCCTCCTGTTTCCTTTGTGTTTTGGCGTGGTATCCAGGCAGATGATGAAGCCATGGGGATGTTTTGACAAGCACTGTCCTTGAGACAGGTTCATGGCAGGATGAGAAAGTTTTGTGTTCGTTTTTTCCATTACAGATCTGGCTGGTTGTGACTAGCTAGACTAATTACATGCTACTTAATTATCATTGTTCTCACTTGTACTCACCTCAGTTATCAAAGTCAAACAAACTGTCAATCATGCTTTTAAATAAAAAACACATTTCTTTTAATAATATATGCATAATAGGATATAATGCATGGACACACACACACACACAAACACACATACACACCGATTTACTAAACACCCTGTGGAGGTTTTTACAGTTTTTTGTAACTTACTGCTTACACACATTCCAAAGCTCTGTTTGTTTCCCAAAACTTTAAACCCAAATCCATTAATTGCTCACATGAAATGCCAAATGCCTCAGGTCTCCTGAGTACACTTTCAGAGACACTTTCATCATAATATGACATTTATGTATATATCTTGTACACACTAATGCTCTAAACTTAAAGCACTTCTGTAGTTCTGCAGTTGTGTTTTGGAGTTATGGTGTCTGACTGAAAGGTTTCAGAAATTGTAAAGATTTTGTGTGTAAGCAGTCAAAAAAAACTATAAGATATGTGATCAAGGTAGCATAACATTTAACCCTTGACCAACTGGTGAGGTATGTTCCCTGGGTCATCCTCTTACACACACACTTACTCTCTCTCTCTCTCTCACACACACACCACACACACACACACACACACACACACACATTGCATACACATACACACAATCCACACACCTGCAGAGGACAGGACGG
>JAIFZK010000023.1:8472500-8590000 GCA_027481765.1 Tenualosa thibaudeaui | reverse complement strand
CTTGCAAAACAAGAAACAAAGCAAAACAATGGATTCGAGAGCTAAACTCGAGACGATACTCGTCACTGAGCCGAAATCCTGGGACCTTTCCGTCCTTGAGACACTCGAGGCATACTGAATGGCAGAGCACAGAGCACAGATATGAGCCCTTAATGGATTGAGTCTGTGTGACAGCTAACGTAACTGCAAGCAATGAATTGGTTATGGTTTATGTATAGGGTATGGGGTCCATGCCAGGTTACAGATAAGGTTAAATAAGGCTCCAAGGCAATATGGTTAAGCTCCTTTTACTGTAAAGTCAAACTAATTTCTCTTTTTAACAGTCTCTGACCCCCATTTGGTTAGTGTAAGCTGCCAGTTTACTATCCGGTGTATGTGGTATCAGACATGCACACACACAAAGAGAGACAGACACTCACACACATACAGACAGGCTCAGTGACAGAGAGAGAGAGAGAGAGAGATAGATAGATAGATAGAGAGAGAGAGAGAGAGAGATGTTCTGTTTCTGTTGTTGCAGATGGCCGATGTTGGATGCCAGCCAACAATTAAAATTCCCCGTCTGACATTGTAGGCACAGGAAGTGTGCCTTAAAAATAATCAACAGGCCACTGAGCAGTGGCAGAGCCAAGGCAAGTCATGTGCTGGCAGTGAGTGAGTACTCCAGAGCCTTGTTGCGGTACATAAGCAATAACAATTTGTGAGGACTATTGACTCTTGGCAACTAAGGACCCCACATACCAGCACAGATGGCCAACAATATGTGCAACATCAATCAGAGAACAATATGGAAGGAGGAGCAAGCAGTAAGAGTGATGCTTGAATATTTGTGAATTTAAAATGCTTTGTGTGTATCTAGGATACTAAAAAATACATATATGTATATATTTGTCCTTTTTGTACTGTAAGGTTTATTTACACATTGAATAATTCTCATGAAGCAACATATCAGATTACACATTTTCATAAAATGTAAATTTCTGTCAAATAAAAATTAGGAAATAAATATACAATAAATGTGTAAAACATAATTATACAACAAATTAATCAAATTCCATTCATCCATAATCCAAATCTCATATCAAAGGTACCAATCAGAACTTTTCTCTGGATTTGGATTTAACAGTCAGCCTCTGGCTTCGGTTGAGAAAAGTTCTTTCCAAAGCAAAATCCTTAAGAGAATTATAGTAAGACTGAAAACCTGTGAAGTTGTGGGCCGACTTGTCATTCAGACTAAGCACTGGCTATGTGTTAAGAGGTCAAGTAACCTGAAAATTGGCTTGAGGATTACCAGAATACCACTTGTTTTGCTATTCAATTGCTAGAGACTGATTGGAAAATGTAGCATTGAGCCACAACCGTTAAAGTATGAACTGAATATTTTGCCATTGAGAATGGAGCTAGAAGTAGCTAAATATAAAGAAGAATGTATACAGGTATATTTGAGCCCAGGGCTGACGGATAACTATCTCACACCAAATGCATTGTTTATGACGGTAACAGTGCCTAATCCTGTAGTTTAAACAGATGAACTAAAACCTTTGGCAGTCACATGCTCTAAGCCTGAGGCCTATGTGACTACTCAGATGATGCCATTGTAATATTACTGATGTGATACTTAGAAGGCCCAGAGAGTACAGCATAAGTTATTCAGTGTACCATTATCATTTCAAAACAACAATGAAATCAGTAGAACAGTTAAAGACATATTTCTAATAAATGTTCTGGAATGTCACATTCAGATTATATACACAGAAAACAGTCTTCGTCAGTAGCAAATACCTGGACAGTGCACTCACATTGGCTGGGGAGTTTTTTACGCAGGAAGGCCTGGTACAATACCTATGCTTGTCAAATCTCTAGAGTATTACAAGGCAATGGCCCTTGTGGAAAATAACACAGACGATCAGATTCTCACCTGTGCGGTCCACACTCACAGTCACACACACACACACACATATATATATATATGTGGTTTTGCCAGATGCCCTGCGAAACAATGTCTCTCTGTGGGAAGGCGGAAGTTATTGTGAGGAGGGGGATTCGGGAGTGCGGCGGATCTTGCCGACCGAGGGACACTGGAAGTGAGACTTCCGCCAGAGGAAGCAGCTGCACCAGTGTCCGAGAGAAAAAGAAAGATTGTGTGAGAGAGAGAGAGAGGGACAAAGGACAGAGCAAACGTCTGGAGACTAGCCATTGACTGGCTGACTGACTAGGTGGGTATCTTGGCTAGATGCCTGAGCCACGATGTGGTCCAAATGGCATTGGTGGAATAGCACAGGCACTGCTGAGTCAGAAACCCAACACTGCCGCACCACCTGCCAGTCTCTCAGTGGGCATGGCCAGCCTCTAGCCAACAAGAGCCCGTATATGTGCATGCATATTTGGCCAAATCCTGCTTAGATGAGAGCTTCTTAGTAGAAACAGCCATGCACAGGAGAATGCATGCCACTGACAAGGGTAAAATAAAAGCCTGGTCCCATTGGCCATCCTTCTGCAGTGCAGAAACTGTATTGGCAATTCTTACACAGCTTATTATTGACTTTTTTTTTAAAGGAAAACAACTACTGAATTCCCATTGGCTGCCCCAGGAAAGTAATGGCTCTGGTTAATTTTAAAATGGAAGTGTACAGATGTCATCACACTGGCTGGAATTAAGATGGAGTAGACTTTAGTTTAGCATGGGAAACAACAACAACAACAACAACAATGGAATGTTGCTGCACCATTGTTCAACCACCTTTACCTCTACTGTTAGCGAAGGGTGGAGCACTTCACCTGCCAGTGTGATGGACGTTTTAGAAAAGCTGACAAAACAAGTTTGCCCCTCCTCTCTGTTTGATTACAGCACACAGATAATCCATGAAGTGCACAACACCTTGCGGTTCTCTGTGCTACCTTATCAGCAAAGAAGCCCACATTGCATTGGTTCAAGCATCACTTTTTTTTTTGTGCAGGGCTTGGTAACGGCTAATACTTTCATGCAGAGAAAATGAAACAAAACAAAAAATAAGACACAAAAAAACTCACGCACACACACACACACACACACACACACACACACACACACACACACACACACACACACACACTAAAGGTAAATAATACTTAACATATATGGATATAAATACAAATATACATGTTCTTTTTTCAAGCAAATGTAAGAGGGCTGGGTCAAACACACACTCATGCCACACACTGCTCAAGCAAAGCACACACTGACACACACAGTCATGAGTTACACCCCCCATAGTACCATCAACACACACTCATACTACTCTAATTACAAAGTGCTTACTAGATGACTCTTATTAAATACAATGAAAGTCTATCACCTCTGCACTGGACTGGACTGAGACGCAGGGGAAATACTGATGCTGGAATTACAAATGTAACTTGAGAAAAATAACAAAACAAGGATACAGACATCTGTTGGAATGCTAAAGAAATACAGTACGTGCATATAAAAATGCTACATTTGAACAGGTGAAATAACTGAGGAAGGAAATTGCACACGTTAAGGAACAACAGGGTTTCTTTTTTTAGGGATAAAATCAAGAATGCTGCAAAGCAAACTCCTCAAAATCTCGCAGCTCATAAATGTCCTTGAAATGTGAAAATGGAGAACTGTTGGCCAGACTACTCCGCCGTCCGTCTGTCATGTGCAGAAGACTGAGGACTTGCTACGAGCACACAAAGGCATAACAGTGTGAAACTCATTGGATCTTTCAGTTTTCAGTATAACCAGTTAATTATTAACTTAAGGTTAGCAAAAGGTAACAGAAGAAGATTTGCAAGGTAAATTAGCAACTGCTGTCTGTTCTGTTCTATGAACTGTTCTATCTGTTCATCAGTGACCACAGTTAATGTGGGGTTACACTGCTTTTAATTTCTGGCAGAACTGTTTGTTCAGCAGATCGCCACTCCTCCAAAAAGCTGATCAACCACACTGATCCTGGCATAGTCTTTTAGGGATTTTTTTAAAAAATCCACCTAAATGCAGAGCATAGAGTACAGGTCTGAGTGAAGTCCTTTGAGCTCAAGGCTCAAGGCAGAACTGGCTTCATGTCGTAACCCACAGAGTGAAGAGCTGATGCTTTAGGATGCAGGCCAAGAGCTCAAGTCTCAACCAGCAATCAAAATGGCTGATATGGCTCCAGAAACTCCCCCATCTAATTCATCCAAATCATCATAAACTCCCATAATTTACTCTGGTCAGTGTAATGAAGTCACAAGTCTGATTCTCTGTCCATGAAGGTTGAGGAATTCTCCCCCCACCCAAGTGGTTAGTGAAGCATCCAAAGGCTTCTCATTCTTTCTCATTCACACTCCTCATTAAAGACTTGTTCTCTCCTTTTCTGGTTCGGCTCATGTACCAAATTAAATGCTAAATGCCAAAGCGGCCTGGTGGATTTCAAACGTCAAAGCGGGTGGTGGTGTTTCAGGTGGAGTTCACACCTGAGGTGTGGGTGGTGGTTGTGACCCTGCCTCCTCTGGGTGCAGGGTGGGGTTTCTGGGCAGCAGGGGTTGAGAGGGGGGGCTGCGGTGGTTGTGGTGGCATTGGGGGTGACGGTGCTGACTAATGGAGTTCTGTCTCAGGGCTTGCATTCTGGCACTTGGAGAGAGCTGGTTTCCACGAACAAACCTAGCGGCAGGATACCGCGAATTGAAGTTCAGGTAAAACTGCAGGGGAAAAAAGAGGTGAATTAGACAGACAGACAGATAGAGAGAGAGAATGAGCGAGAAGCAGAGATGGGGAGAGAGAAAAAAGGTTTTCATGTTATTTCAACTCTTGACAAAACTAACAACTAAATGTCTGTTTTTCCATCCTGAATTTCTCTGAATTCAAAACGTGAAAGAGAAGCTTACATGTTTGGTAGTGTCAGAGAGCTGCAGCTCCACCTTCTCCACCAGCTTCCTGAAGGAGGGCCTCCTGTAGGGGTCTGCCTCCCAGCAGGAGTGCATCACCATGTACCTGTGACACAGTGACATATCCAAGTCTCTCCTCAGTACAACAACAACAATAACAACAGCTCAACAATCACAGGTTCTGATGTAGGGGGATGCATTCCAACAGGACGTAACAGCAAACGTGATGCAGCAAACAATCCAAGCCGCTCCACAGTACTGCCAAAGATAACTGAATACTGACCAAGATAGAGCAACATAATACGTTACAAAGGGAACAAACGTGAATAGTTCTGATCTGCACTTCATATTCTCATGTCCGGTCTAAACTTTTCAATGATCTTCTGCATCAGCATATGAAGGTTTGACTCTGGTCTCCATAAAGGGGGATCCCCCCGCCCCCCTTGTGAAAATAGAACACAGAACTTGTGCCTCTCACTGCTTTTGTCCTCTCTGGTACTACACTACCACCACAAACTACAACAACAGAAACACACTGAAAGGCCTGTAGTTAGGGATCAAAGTTCATTACATCTCCATATGCCTGTCTCACAACACATCATTAAAGCCTGCCCTCAGTCCCAGGTCATGTCCTCCTTTTCATGTGACAGCATGCCAACAAGAATGCGTGAAGCATCTAGCCCAGATTCCAAGCAACAGAAGCATAACATAAATTGAGGCATGACCGTGTGTTTTGGTTAGATGAATTTCCAGTTGTGTTTGACTGGCGATGGGAATGTCTCTCTATATAAATCGAAGGTGGACTGAAGCCACTAGAGTAGGGTCGCACACACAAACACACACACACACACAAGTCACAAACGGGTCACTTACATTTCATTGGGTGCAAAGTCAGGGGCATCCATCCTGTACCCTTCTCTGATCATTTTATAAAACTTGCCATTGACAGGCATGCCAGGGTATGGGCTGCTGCCTGCATGAGGAATGAAAGAGAAAGAAAGAGAGAGAGAGAGAGAAAGAGACAGAATGAGAGCTGTCTTGAGTGTCTGTCTTTCTCACCCTGTTAAACTGACAATGGGTGACTCCCTATTGGCTCCATCAGTGTTTTCTTTTTCTTGTCTGTCTCTGTAACGGTCCCAGCAGTGCTGCACATCTCCCTCTTAGCCAAGCCTGGCTGCATGAGGAAATGAACCAGCCAGAAGTGGGAACAGCCCACATGGCACTAGCAAACCTCAATGTTCATGTTTGTAATGAATTGCACTGGAACAAACATTCATGTGTGCAAAGCCCTGTTCCCACGGGACTGCAATGCCATGATAAATCAATTAATGTGTGATGCTCTGAGGTAGCAGCCTGGTCTTCCTCGGCAGTAACGTTTGGGCAAGGAGCCAGTCGTCACAGGCATGCCACACCTGTGCAAATACGTTCCAGTCAAAACATTCAGGTGCTGTCTGAGTTCCAGTGCCCTTTGTGGATGTACTTATAGGATTGATAAATATTACTCAGGTAAATTTAATTAAAAGAGAATTCAAGTTTCATTCTTTCTAAGTAGAGCTAAGATGGATGTATATACTTTCTGTACTGAAAGTATTGTTTTCTGAGAGGACATATTTTATTTATATATATATATATATATATATATATATATATATATATATAATGAAAATGAATAGTCGTATGGAATTTTAGGTCAACATTCAATTTGATGTAATATCTTGGTTATTTCCAAGTAACTCACACAAGCAGTTTAAAATGTAATAATACTCTGGGCACAGCAGTCTAATGTGTACCTAAGCAGTACTTCCTATGAATGGAAAGTTAAGATCTATTAACCTTTACATATCCAGGATCAGCTGTAATAACAGTGTGCTCGAGTTAACGAAAGTTCAGTGCAGATTTAGGATTTGGAATTTGGAGCTAGAATTGGCTCAATCTTACCCAGAGAGAAGATCTCCCACAGCAGGATCCCATATGACCAAACATCGCTCTCGAACGTGTAAACACAGTCAAAGATACTTTCTGGAGACATCCATTTGACAGGGAGACGAGCCTTTACAGGAAATACATCATAAATGGGGGACTACAGACACTGAGGACACGGGATATTGGTCATCGCTAGCTCTTATGAGATTGACAAAACAGGAGACCAGCACACAAGCACTGTCATGACTAAAAGCTCTTACATAAGCATGCATCCTCAAACATCTAACTTGGCCATTTTTGAGTATTGGGTTATTGGACTTCAGACATGTGCACACACACACACGCACGCACACACATTTATGCACAAACACAGTCAAAAAAAGGACAAATTGACAGGAGCCGTACGTTCCCCTTGACAACATAGTTGGAATCAGTTGTGATGTCTCGGGCAAGTCCAAAGTCACAGATCTTGGCAATCCTTCCTTCAGTTAAGAGGATGTTTCTAGCTGCAAGGTCTCTGTGGATACACTGCACAACACACACACACACACACACACACACACAAACACAAACCATTTTACTGGTAAAAACACAAGCACAGTGCACACTTATGCCTAAAGGTCCACAGGTCTAGTAGGCCCATAGAAGCAGGTGGAGAAATATTCATGAGACAGATGCTAAGCTTCAGATCACCAGGTTAAGTGTTACTGGTGTCTTGAAGGGCTCACACTGATTTCAGCTCCAAATAAATTACACTTACCATGTATTACATTACTTTAGATTTTGTGTGTGTGTGTGTATGCATGTGGATGTGTGTGTGTATAGTTGTTTGTGAGTTTCTGTGTGTGTGTGGTGGTGTGGTGTGTGTTTGTATTTGTATTTTCTATATGTAACTATCAATGTGTGTGTGTGTGTGTGTGTGTGTGTGTGTTACTGTGTATGTAACCAGAGCCACAAACAGGATCGTATGACTATGTCTGAGACAGACGAGGAGCTTGCTTAGGTTACAGAGTTGAGACGTGACTGAAAGTGTAAAAGGATGTTTCACTATTAAATGAGCCATACCATTACATGCTCAGAGACAGTGGTGCCAATTCAGAGGCATCACAGAGATGTCTCATCATTTTACACGACTGCAGTGTGCTCATTGAGCTACATTGAAGACATTTAAATGAATGAATGACAGAGAGGACTGACGGAATGAACTGAACTGCAGGAATGTGAGTGTAAGCACTTCTGAGCTCACCCCTGCGTAAGGAATAAGAGAGAAGGAGGGAGAGAGGAAAGAAAAAAAAAGGGAAAAACGGATAAGAGAGAAGAGGAGAAAAGGGGGGAGAAGGCACGAAAAAGAGGATCTGGGCTCTGCAAGTTGCCTCCCTACGAAATCCCTCACTGGGAATTTTACAGCTGTTTTCCAAACTAACCTTTCCAGGTTTGTAAATCCATGTGTCTTCTTATAGTAAGAATTCTTGGCACATCACTTAGTTGATTTGTTTTAACTGAAATACACTTTTTAAAAATGTTTTCCTTGAAGAGAAAAGGGACGATGCCACAATAGAAAGTGAGGAAAAAGAAAAGAGAAACTCTTACATTTTTGGAGGCCAAGAAGTCCATGCCCTTGGCTACTTGGTAAGAGAAGCTGAGTAGGTCCTCTGTGTCCAGAGGGAGGAAGTCATCCTGCTCCAGCCGGTCAGACTCATTACTGAGACCCCCTGGAGTATAGAGGCACACAACGGCACACACACACACACACACACACACACACATTGTTAAGTAAGACAAAAGAGAAAGCAGAAAAAGAACAGAAAGCATAGAAGAGAATAGAGCAGAGGAGAAGAGGAGAGAATAGAGGAGAAGAAAAGAGAAGAGATAAGAGATGTAGCACAGGAGCAGAAAAAAGAGGAGAAGGCCCATTTTACCTTGGCGTGCTGATCTTCTCATCCTTGAGGCGTGAATGGGTGAGAGTGGACCCCTCACTGAGGGCCTCATCATCATGTAGCCAGTGCTGTTGCTGTTGGACTCACTGGTAAGGGAAGAAACACAACTTACTGATGGGGCAAAAGGGGATCTATAATAATAATAATAATAATAATAATAATAATAATAATAATAATAATAATGTGTGGACTATGGACCACTACAGATTTCAGTAACAAATCAACCTGCAGCTATACGACTTAGATAGATTCAGTGAGCAGCACTCCTTCATTCTGTAAATGCAGTTAACCTTTAGACTTCAAATTGGTCATCCAGGAAGAAGCAAAAGCATCTCATTTCATTCTGTCCAACAACAAGCCTATGTGACCTTCTGTAAGGCCAAATCTTATCTCTGTAACCCCTGGCAAACCTGATCTTGTTACACGATCTTTCTTAACCACTTTTGTCACAGCCAAGTTGCCGTAGATTTGAAATGTTACACCCACACACACACACACACACTACATCTTGTGAGTCACACTGACCTGGAGCCTTCGTTCTGCACTGGGACGTTTTTATAGTGCCTGTCCTCCTCCTCTTTGGACCAGAAAAATGAGTCTCTTTTCCTACGCAGAAAGTTCAAGAGGTCGCCGAAGCAACAGTACTCCGTGATCACCAGCGTGGGCCCTGGGGAGTGGGCATCACATGAGTGTCACGCACACACATACGAACACACACACACAAACACACACACACGTTAACAGAACACAGCACAATAGTGTCTCAAAATAAGTCGTCTTTCCTTGTGTATGTGTATGTGTGTGTGTCTGTGTGTTTGCTATTTGATTATCTCTGTTCTCACCCCCTATAGTGCAGGCCCCAAGCAGATTGACAATGTTGATGTGGTTGCCCAGGTAGCTGAGGACTTTGAGTTCTGACATGAGGGCCTCCTTCTCTGTGCTGAGGGCACTTGCTGTCAGGGGCACACACAGTGGGATGAACAGGATTACACGGGGGAACATAAAAATCCCCTTACACTATTCAAGATATTATCAGAAAATCTCCCCTATTCATCTGGTGTACTTCAAGATGCATTTAGCGATTAGATTATAGACCGCAGACACACACACACACACACAGACACACACACAAGTACACACACAGACACACACACACACACACACACACACACACACTCACACACACACACAAAGACTCACCCCCCCCCCCCCAATGATTTGGTAAGAGCATAGAAGATAAACTACCCAAGTCATATCTGTGTCTGTATCTACATTCTGTCAGCACCACCTCATCTAGGATTCTATAAACTTTTCATATGAGAAAGTCATTCACCATCAAACCCAGAACATATATCATTAATGATATCCCCTCTGCACTTGTCGGTTTTGCTCTTTTTGGCACTTTCATTAGCTGGCACTCACGTTTCAACATCTTCACAGCCACTGTCATCACTGAGTCGGCTTTGCACATGCCGTAGGCTGTGGCCTCCACCACTTTCCCAAAAGCCCCAGATCCCAGCGTTTTACCTATGAGAGGACATACAGAGACACAGCAAAGAGTGACTTACCCTGTCTTAGGGGACATAGGGAGACTTATATGAATGACTGTCTGTCTGTCTGTCGGTGAGCAAGATGACTTGTAAAGTACGGCACAGATTTGGAAGAAATTTTTGGACAATGTAGGTATTAGGACAAGAAACAGATGACTATACTTTGGTGGTGATCAATAATTCCGTCTGGAATTTGTATTGGGTCAGTAACCCTACATTGCCTTGGCGGAGGGCTGAGCTCTCCAAGTGCTTTTCTAGTTCTCCTTTTACCACTTGTCTCATTATCAGTCCTGCCAGAGCTCCTAAAGCTAGAGAAACAGGTTAGCCCCTGATATGCATAGATAAAGCCTGCTATTTTCCTCTGACACCAGGACATCCAGGATCCTGTTGTCACCCCACCACAACCCAAAAGTCAACAAGGATGCATTTGTCAAGAGAGAGGGTGATTACTTTGTGGGGGATGAGACTAAGACACTTCATTATTGACTATGTTGGTAGACCACATGTGGGAAAAAACCAGGAAGTGTACATATAACCTGTGTATATTTGCACAATACATCACCAATGTATTGGTCAGGTTATACCACACAGAAGTACAGCAATATCTCTTGGAAGTGATACAGAAACAACAGTTTAATCAAACTGTCACAGGCAAATTTTGATCCTTCATGCAACATAGGTACAACTTGCATACAGGTATGTGGGATATTTATGTGTGTCAGTCTAAAGGGAAAAAAAGAAAAGAAAAAAATCTATCTTTGAAATCTCCTTAAGCAAACACACGTACACACACACACACACACACATACACACACACACACACTCACACAAACTCACCAAAGCGTAGTTTCTCGCGAGGGAACTCCCACTGGTGGTCATACGGTAACTGTGTAGGGTCAATGTAAACATAGTTGTTGCCATGGATACCTTCAATGACTTTCCACTGGATCTGGAATTTGGGCTTCTGCTTGTACCAGACAGAGATAGTCACCATGACAAGAGCAGATAACAAAAGACACAACAAATAAGGCACATGGGTCTAATGCAATAACAGTGTTGGACAGTGATCACTCACACACTTTAAGACTCAAATAACAGCCTTAACCTGGAGACTATTAAGAATCTGAAGAAAACAAAAGCAACACTTTTAAAGTAATATAACACCCTGACATAATCCATTAGCCTATCGAGAAAAAAAGCACTCAAGCTATGAGGCCTCCCTACCCCTGTATGGATGCAGACACAAACATAAGGGGAAATGCTCTGCGAGGCGGTCATTATCGCAGAATAACTCCAGACAGAGTGATGGGAGCCCGACACATAGCGGAGGTCTCTTGAATCACTCTGAAGGGAGTTATTCCACGTTAATCTCCTCACAGAATGTAATCCTGTTTATTACACAGCTACCTATTGAAGATATCAATAACATGAAAAAGAAGCATTATTTATTATTGCTTTCATAGTCATTTTAATTAAGATGGATAATAGCTTCCATGACAAAAGTAGTCTGTTAACTTAAAGGAAGGTCTAGTATTTTTTTACACGGCTCTTTACAGTGCATTATACTATATATAATATATACTATATATAAAAATAAGAGCCATGTAAAAACTTACTAGACATTCCTGTTTCTCATCTCTCTTAGCAATGCACCAACAATAAACAAAGCCATGTCCCAAGTTCCTGGGAACTTCCTAAGAATTTCACTCTATCATGGTGTCTTCCAAGGCATATACAAACAGTCAGTTAACACTTTATTTGAAGGGGTCTACATAAGGGTGACATGAGCCTGTTATAAACATGACATGAGACGTATCATGAACATTAATGACACTTAATTGTTTATTACTGTTGTCATTAAGTGTCATTCAGTTTTTGAAATGCAGACTTTGGAATGCAGACATTACAAAAACTGAATGACACCTAATGAAAACAGTCATAAACATGAATGAAGTGTCATTAATATTTATGATGCCATTTTATGTTTATAACAGGCTCATGTCACCCTTATGTAGACCCCTTCAAATAAAGTGTTACCAAACAGTCTGGCTTAGCGACACCAGAGTGTGGCCAGTGACACCTCTGAAAAGACAGGACAATAGACAAATACGCATTCCTTTGGCTAAGTACTCTGGTATTAACCAGCCCAGTTTCAAGCTCTGCTGGTTGGGACCTAAGACCCTGTTTGGGTGCCGATTGGGGCTGTGTGTGTGTATGTCACATGTATGTCACATGTACATGTGCATGTCTGTGTGTGTGTGTGTGTGTGTGTGTGTGTGTGTGCTGTAGCTCACCTGAATGTACTTGTAGAAGAGCACAATCAGGATGAGGCAGAGAACAGCTGCAGAGGACACCAGGCCTATCAGCAGGGGTGTAAAGAGTTCATGGGCCACAGTTCGCTCTAAGTGGAGGAAGAGAGAGAGGGAGAGAGTTGTTAAAGGTTCCTTTCTAACTCAGGATTGTTTAGACATATAACTTTACTGTAAACTGAAGTCAATAAAGTAAATTTTGTTTGATTTAGATAAGTTTAAGGCCATAGGTTCACTTATTCATGTTTTTCTCTTTGATGTTTGGTTGTTTTTCTTCAAACAGATATTGTATGTGTTTGTAATATTGTATGTTAGCTTTGGCAATACTTCATTGTTGTGCCAAAACATTTGAGAGAGAGAAAAAGAGAAAGAGAGAGAGAGAGAGAGAAAGAGAGAGAGAGAGAGATAGAAAGAGAGACAGAGAGATAGATATTTGTGTTTCCATCATTGCCCATTGCTTTATCACAGACACAGTGCTGCATACCTAGGTGGGGTTTTGGGTGCAGCACAGATAAGATGAGTCATTATACTATGGCAAAAGACAGGGCAAGAAAGCAAAATGACGATAATTAGAGGTGTGGGAAGTTCATCTATGACCATCTGTGTGACACATCAATGTCACACACACAGTCAAGCACAGATTATACTAAGATAGAGGTGAAAAGGAAGAACAAATGGAGGTTTCGGGGAACAGGGTTTGTACATTTGGAACATGTATCCTTGAAAGAGACTCACAAGATCGAACTTGAGAGATTTTCTTCTAAAGGCACATCTCCAGCACTCATAGTGTAAACAGACCCCAGAATCAACATCGTCAGTTACTGTAATCTAGAACTAGGTCAGGAAACTCAATGCGCTCAATACCGTTGGTGTGTAGGCCTATACACACAAAAAAGACTGACAAATGTTGTTTGCAGGAAAGGCCTCTCTCTATATATCTTTTTGCCAAAACCAAACTAACCCAATAATGATAATGGGTGAACATCTGATAATGACAAGACCATTTAAGAGTTACCGGACTCCTCCAGTCCTGCACAAACTTGACATGCTGACAGCAGAAGACCAAAGACACAAATCAGATAAGTTCATCTGACAACTGATATTGTCAGAGAAGCACTCGAGAGGCAGAAGAAGAATACTTGTCAGAGAAGCACTTAGTCCTCAAGAGTAGTAGGTGAGTGGTGAGGGATAGCAAGTTCAGATCTCCTGGTCTAAGAAAGAGTGTGTTTGAGAGAGAGAGAGAGAGAGAAAGAGAGAGTGCAAAACAAAGAGAGAGTGAAAGGCAGACAGAGAGAGAGAGAGAGAGAGAGAGAGAGAGAGAATGAGAAGGATAGACAGAGAGAGAGAGGACCTTTTGTAGATGAGCTGAATTTTTCAGGCTTCTCTTTGAGGAGACATGCTTTGGCCACTCAAAAAAGCGGGCTAATCCCACACCCAGACTCAGACTTGCCACCCTGACAAACTGCAGACATCATGCTCCTTGTCAGGGCAGATAACATCCTCGAAACTCACTGGCGCTTTAAATCACGCCTACATCCATGCCACGCTGGTTTTCACCGACTGGCGTCAGGGGCAACCATCCATGTCCCGCACGCCAATGAGCGGCTTTGGAAATCAAAGATCCTCCCTGGGTTTGATCCACTGTTGCCTTAGTGCTTGCCCTTGCACTGTGACAGATGTCTCTTGGTCCTCGGTCCACCTCATGAAGTTTCTTTCGGCAAATGCTTTGCATTCATTAGCTCAAACGTGCCTATTTTTGTTTCTGCCATGAATTGATGACACAGACACTGTGATGAAGGGACAAACTCCACCTTAGGGCACAATCAAAAGACAACAAGGCTGATGAGGAAATCATCCCAAGTGTCAGTGTCAGTAAGTGATGGGAAGAAAAAAACGCCACAAGGGCAGTTTGATGCAAGTGTGCAGTTAGTGCAAAAATGGATATGCTTCACAAGGGAAGCTTCACAAGCCTGGTCACAACTTATTTTGATTTTATGGCTGTAGAGAGAAGCATGACACACACACACGCACACACACAGACACACACACACACACACACACACACACACACACACTGAAGGCTCTTCATGGATTAAAATAATTAAAATAATAAGCACTTGAACACAATGAGAAGCCTGACCTGCTGTGGCTGTGCATTCAGCCCTTCAACACTTAATTAGAATAAATCCATTTAAACCACAGTAGGATACTTATGTCTATGTGAGCCCCCAGATTTCCCTGTGATGTTTCTCTTTTGCATTAGCCTCTTGTGTTGTGTCTGTTTTTGTGCCATAGCTGTGGTATTGTTTTTCTTTTTCATTTGTTTATGATGTGTGTTCTTGTTTTGCTGTTCTGTACTTGGGGGGCTGTAATAAGCTCTTTAGCCCTAAGAAGCTTTCACTCCACTGCAAAGCTGAGACTGCAAAGTGTGCAGGATCTAATCCATTGTAAACCTGTCAGAGCCTCCACAAAGCCCTCCCTTCTCTTCTCACCCCACTGCGTCCAAAAACCCACCTCCCTCCCTCCGTGCCAAGACTCCCCCTTGCCCTCTTCACCCCTAGCTTGGCCCAGACGCCAAACACACAGACACAGACACACACACACACACACAGACACACACCTGAAACACACACACACACAAACACACATGCACACACACACACACACACACACAGTTTATACCAATGCCCAAACATGGTTTGATTGTTGCCCACATAGCCAGTAACCAACACACATGCCACACTTGTTTTTCCATCCCCCTTACTTCCCCCTTGTTTCTTCTAGTTTCCCACCTTCCTTGCGTAAGTGCATTCCCAACTCCTTGATGAGTTTGGCCTGCTCCACTGTAACGAAAATAACAGATCAAAAACGAAAGGAAAAAAAATCCTTGTCAAGGCTCCTAGAGCCACCTGTTCTGTGGTCACTTCTCCACCAACCCCTCTCATCCACCCATACTCAAGGCACCCAACTCTAACCTCCAAGGTCTCTGGGGGAAAATCATTTCCAGGTGTTTTCCAGAGAAAGGCTTTTTTTTCCTGTCCCATTCTGTCGATAAAAATCAAGGAGCTTTTGTTTGTGACGTTTGTGTGTTTCGTTTGGAAGGGAACTGCTGCATATAATGGAATGGTTGTGAATGTCTGTATTTGTGTCTCTCAGTTACAGTGTAACTGACAGGGTACAGGGTTGGAAATTGACAACAGAGAGCTCAAAAACTCAAAAAACTCAAAACTCATAAACTACAAAAGAAGAGTGATGTGGCACAGGTTTTGTGACCACAAAATGTCCAATTAGAGAAATACCTTCTATTTCTTCTGTTGACCAAAGACTGTAAATTTAATTCAGTGCTTTCCAAGGGCAGTGAAATTCAGTTGCCATGTGAGGGGGCATGGGGGTCTGAGAAAGAAGGAAAGGAAGGAAGGAGGCCTTAGACTGGGGTGAAACAGCAGTGACTGATTCCAGAGCTTTGGGTTTAGATGATTGCAAATGGAGCAATATGGCCACAAGATGGAACGCGCCAAGGTTGCGGCAAACTCAATGGTCTCTGGGATAAATAGTGCATGTCGGACTTCAAGAGGAAGAAACGGAGGAGGAGGGGGGGCGAGGAAGAGGAGGAGGAGGAGGATGGATACACCACAACCATCTGCAGCATTTTACCTAGACTGAGACAGAATGGCTACACAAAGACCCTGAAGAGGTCTCTGCTGTATTGATAAAATAATACGGAGAAATTCTCAGTCTCAATAACAGATAGAAGAGATGGGCAAACATTGGGTGTGTAGCACTCGAAACAGCTTACTTTAAGTCAGACTTATGATCCAGTGAACACCCTGCAGATAACGTGGAGACAGAGTGACAACACAAGCCCCAAGGAATCTCTGTCACACTCATAAAACAAGACCAACCAACCAAACTAGATTTAGATTTAGATTTTGATGTTATTTGATTCCGTGATTTTTTTATTTTTGATTCTGTGAACCATGTTGAAAGATTAGGAGGAGACTGAGATGCAATAAAGCATGTACATGCTTGTTTGCCTGTCTGCATGTGAGTGTTTGTATGTGTGTGTGTGTGTGTGTGAAAAAATATATATGCTTTGCTGGCACATGGCTGTCTGGTGCCTAGAGGTAAACCAGAAATCAAGCATGCTCATGTTTGCGTGTGTGTGTGTGTGTGTGTGTGTGTGCATGTGAATATACAGCATGTTCCCGTACTGGCATGTGATGGCTGTGTGCATGGAAGCAGGCCACAGACCAAGTATGTACACACACCCTTGTTTGTCTGTGTGTGTGCGTGTATGTCTGTGTGTGTATTGTATTTGTATGTGTGTGTGTGTGTGTGTATTATATGTTGTGCGAGAGTGTGTGTGAGTATATATGTGCGCGTGTGCACAAGTGAGTGAAGTCTCACCACTGATGGAGAAGAGTGTGTACACCTGCTCGCCCTCCACGGTGGCCACACACTCCAGTGTGGGGAAGTGGTTCTTGCTGATATTCAGGCGGCTCTCCACCTCACTGATGCCAAACGCTGGGTTTGACAGCAGCACCGTGACAACATCCTCCTCCTCCTGAGTGGCATTGAGCAGCTGTGAGCACCTGACATAGAACACGTTCCCAGTTACACACAGCAAACCCTCACAAGGCATTCTCCTACATAAGTAAGACACACACTGTTGATTACACACAATGCACACTTTTGAATACATGCAGCACACATTCCCAGTTACAAACACTACACTCATAATGAACTATACTGATGCCAGCTTACCACAACACACTCCTAATTAATCAAACACTGAGGATTACATATGACACACACCCCTGATAACACACAACACGTGATCCTGATTACACACAACACACTCTCCAAATTACAAATTACAATTATGAAGTGTGATTTGGCAGATACTTTCATCCCAAACACTAGGCAAGCACTAGCCTAGCCATGCTTTCTGACGCACTTCTAGTCTGCACTGCTTACGCACTGCTAGTCTGGATTTGATCCCATTGAGCTTGTTGTCTCAGAAGGTGTTTTAAATTGATCTAATCACTGGACAGAGGGAGGTGTTGTGAATGCAGAGCTAGAATGCTCTCAGCTAAGGTAGGCTTTCAGTCAAGGGCTGATCCAGCCTTTTTATACTTAAACACCTCCAGCAAGCAATCGTCACTCACTACCGAATGGCCAGGCCCTCTGTACTAAAATGAAGTGTAAAACGAGAGGTTGATTTTATTCCCAGGCTAGACAAGCACCCTGTGGGATTTGACTTGACTTGACTTGACTTGACTTGGGACTCGCAGTATGTGTGCAGTAGTTGACAGTTTTTGTTTCCTTTTTAAAGCAGCAATGCCGCAGCTGTTCTGTGTTACTACTCTCTAGTTTTGAGTAATTAACATTATTAAAATATTTCTGTACGGTTTTATATGGCATATGTCTGCCAATTTCCAGAGGCAGTCTGCTTGGAATGTAGCATAACCAAGTGTGTAAGACATACGCAGGCAGACGAGAAAGATAAGACAAAAGCTAATTGTTCCACTATTACTGGCGAAGATGAGTCACTACCCCAGGAAGTGTCTGTACATAGCCTATGACTGACGATATTGCAAAGGGCCTTGCCTTAACCAGGACTGCTGAGAAGAGTGTATGTGTGAGTGTGCGAGTGTGTGTGTGTGTGTGCATATATCATGCATGTTCATATGTCTAAGCACATGCAACATGTGCTGTTTACCTCTAACTGTTATTGAGACTCTCCTGTGCGCTGCTCAGTCAAGCACACTCACACACACACACCCTGACACCCTCCCAAATGAGGGCCAGTAGAAGCATGTCACGTCTCCACGGTCAAGTGTGTGCGTGACCCATGATAGCCCCCCCATGGATTCGAGTGATGATTACGCAGTGACTGGATAATCGCCTCTGACTTAGTGCGCTTTCACTGAAGAGCCAGATCTGTGCTTACACACATACACACACACAGACTACTACCCTACCCCACCCCACCCCTAACTCCTGGGTTGTGCTCCCCCTACTGCGTAAACACTACTCACATGACCTCGCCCAGGCCAATCAAGGCCAATGGGTGTAGTGGCAGTCACGCCACTTCAAGGTGGTGCATGCTTTCATTTGTCAACACTGTGACATCATAGGAGATCACCGACACATATCTGTTCTAATTATAGACTGGGCGCTATCTCTTGTGACTTAAATAGGTCAGAGCACAATAGCTTATGACTGAAATAGTAACTTTAATAGGTTTGCATTAATCTCCCTTAATAGCCTATATATATGCCTTTAGTAGCCCCCACAACTTCTGGGATCCCTTATGATCACTATAGGTATCGGAGAAAATTGTAAATTAAATTAGCATAATGCTGCCAGCATGATGAGACAAAGGTGAGTGTCAGTGCAGTGTGTGTGTGTTTGTGTGTGTGTGTGTGAAAATGTGTGCGCCTCTGTCTGTATGTGTGCGATTTCATTTGGGTATGTGTGTATATGTTTGTAGGCATGTGTTTGTATGTAAGTGTACCTGCATGTGTGTGTGTGTGTGTGTAAGTACCTCCATGTGTTGTGAGTAATTGCATGTGTATGTGTGTGCATGTGTGTGTGTGTGTGTGTGCATATGTGTGTATATATGCATGTGTGCACGTGCGCCTGTGTGTGTGTATGTGTGCCATGTGAGTCACCTGGCGTGAGGCTGATCACAATAATACCATGTGATCAGAGGAGCTGGGTATCCCTCGGCCACACAGCGCACCTGTCCATCCACAGGGCCCTCATGAGACACGATCTCTGGCTTACCTGTAAGGTTCAAAGGTCAAGAGTCAAAGGTCACCTCTACCAGCCAGCTATTAATCATAATATATGGTGATTATCATCTTTCTTAGTAACAATGCAGCCAAATGAAAAGTTTGCATTCTAACCATTATCCAGAGGTACTGTTACAATTTAGTTACTATGTAGCTATGTTTATATAACTACAATAATACTATATACTTACTAAATTTACTATATAATTATAACCAGAATTATTACATTTACATTTATGCATTTAGCAGATGCTGGGAAAGCAAACATGGCATATCGGCTTACTAATAACATGGACAATGAATGTCTCATTGACAGACGCGTCGGCGTTGGAAGCTTCAAAGTAGTAGACTCCACTCTCTGACACCTTCAGTCGCACAAGCTTTAGCTCGCTTCTGTAACTGAGGAAGATGAAACACAAGCCGAAGACAAGTTTGCAGTTGCCTGTTAACATGAAACTAAAAAACTTTCAAGAAGTCAAACAAAAACATGCCAGATGGAGTGGCGTCAGTCTTGCCAGCGTCCTCATAACCTAGCAACTGACATGAAAACAATAGCAATTCCTGAACTCTACCTGCCAGGAATCTGTTGCTGTTAGATCTTGACAATAATGATGCATAATAGAAGAGAACAGTTATTCTAGTCTTTTATATCTGGCCAGAAGGGGTCTGTTTGTTTCTTCTACTGACCTCAGGTCAGCCTGGACTGGTCTGCATGCTGTTTATGTGGACACTGTAATGACGTTTGATCCTTGAACCCATTCCTCAGGCACGTCATGGGGCTCATAAAGAAAGTGGGCCAGAAAGTGGGCCACAAATAAGCATCTCTCTCTCTCTCTCTCTGTCTGTCTCAAAGCTATGAACAAATTTGAGTTTGCGTCATGACTACAATCTGTCAGCATAAAGCTGAAATGTTTCTGACGTATACATATGGGCATAAACACTAGACAGTGGCTAAGACAGCAGTGCTAAGTGCACCACTGAGTTAAACAAACAGTGCAAGGTTTCATAGGTTCAAGGTTTGGAATACTGTAAACAGTGAATGTGCATTGTGTCTCTTCTTGTTAGGTCTGTGTTTGTGTATGTGTGTGTGTTTGTGTGTAGCACCTACCTGCGTCCATGACTATGTGTGATGATGGCGTGATCTGAGGAATTCCACAGTTCCTTCCCCATGTACCTCCAGGTGATGTGGTGTGGTCTGGGATACGCCTCAATATACACTCTCAGAGACAGGTTCTCGCCGACCCGCACACGAACCGTCCGGTTACTCGTGCCATTCACTGTGATGAAGCCTTTGCCTGTGTCATACAAACACAGCCACAACCACACAGCCATGGTTAACCAGGACCAATAACTGAGACGAAGTTTCAGTTAATTAACAATATAACATTATAACATGATATTCAAACACAGTGTAACAATGGCTTCAAACCAATATGGGAACTTGCAGAACAAGTTTTAGACCCTGCTGTTCTTCTTTGGTTTCCTCTTCACACTTATCTGCTATGCTGTTCTGCTCATGGAGTTCATACCTCATACAGAAGTTCATATTGCAGTAGTGAGTCAATTTCATTTCAATGCAATTCAGTTCAATTTCAATTCAGTTGCTTTCACAATTCAATTCATCTTTATTTTATCTATTCCCATACCTCCTCTTCAGCGGCCCTCCCCTATGGGCCCCCTCTACCCTGTTTTGGTTTCTGCCATTGGGTTCCAATCTAACAAAATGTAACATCTCTTTCCACTGCTATGTGGTCAACACCCAGATTTACATGTCACTGAAGCTCACAGACTTCCAATCAGTTATAAAGCTCTTAGACTGTCTTGAGGACATTAAAGCTTGTATGTCTCTAATTTTTTTAAATCTAAATGAAAATAAAACAGAGGTTTTACTCTGTGAACCCTGTAAGGCCTGTAAAAATAGTCTGGACCTTGGCCCTCTGAGTCCTTTTGTTAAAGACTCAGTAAGAGTTGATTATTGCAATGCACTATATGCACTCTAGTTCAGAACACTACGCCACGGTTCCTGACCACAACATGCGAGTGAGAGCACATCCCTCCTGTTCTTAAATCTCTTCATTGCCTCCCTGTGCACTTTAGGATTCATTTTAAGATTCTGTTATTTGTTTTTAAGTCTCAAACAAACAGAAAAAATTGGCTCCACCCTACATAGCTGATCTCTTACATCCGCACACACCCATGAGATCACTGAGGTCCTCAGACCAACTACTGTTAACTGTCCCATCCCTCAAGATTAAAGAGTAGTTGGGGTCATCCCTTTGTAGTCATTGGTCCTAAACTCTGGAATGAACTCCCATTACATGTAAGGCTTGCCCCTTCAGTGTCTATTTTCAAATCCCACCTGAAAACACATTTTTCTCCCTGGCATTTGACTCTGTATGAGTGTTGTTGTGCTATGTTGTTCTGTGTAGTGTATATCCCTGTCTGTGTCCTTGATCTGCTTTTAGGCCATGTGTATGCCTTTTTACTGTACAGTACTTTGGTCAACTGTTGTTGTTTTTAAAGGGCTTATAAACCTTAAAGGGCTTTTAAAGGGCTTTTAAAGGGCTTAATAAACCTAAACTTGAACCTGAGGTCATTTCTTCCTTTGATTGGACCTCACCATAGACATCCAGCCACACGCTCTTTGCACTGATGCCCCTCTCGTTCTGGGCTTCACAGCGGTAGCTGCCAGAGTCGGATGGGGCTACCGCAGCTATATGCAACGTCCAGCTGCGCGTGTATGTGATGACAGGCTCAGTCAGGATGCGCGAGGTCCTGTGCTCTGAGGGGCGCTGGGGGAGGAAGAGGAGGTAAACAAGAGGTGTTAGATGAAGATAAGGTTCCACTGGCTGTGTGTGCTATGTGTGTGTGTGTGTGTGTGTGTGTGTGTGTGTGTGTGTGTGTGTTTGTGTGTGTGTGTGTTTGTGTGTGTGTGTGTGTGTGTGTGACTGACATACCCATCAACTAAAACATGACAACTCTAAGCTTGGGATGGGATGTGATGTGATTTTATCAATATTGATGCTACTGTCAGTTCTGCTTAATTGTCTGATTCTTTATCACTTCCTTACATCCTTACTGTGGAGTATGTACTTATACACAGGTTTTCAGTATCAACACAGCTGTTATCTCTGGTGTGAATACCATGTGGAGTGTTTGCCAACAAATATAGGCCTTTGATGTAACATACAATACTATGGTGACCATCAAAAGGGTAAATGATATAGGGTAAGGGCAAATGAGTTGTTTGGTCTATTTCAGTTTCACTTTCAGAAAGGGCCATTTACCACAGTTTCTTGATTATACTCAATTTCCAATTCCACTATTCCCACTCCATACTCAACGACAATCAGTATTCAATTACCATACCAATACTTTACCGTGTAATTAGCAAGGTGTACATTAGCAATATACCTTGCATAGTAGAGGAACTGCATAGTGTCCTGTATTACGGTCACAGGGACACCTCAGGAGTGAGAAGGTGACCATGAGGTGAAACCTCAACCAATGCATTTCACTCTGAAATAAACAAGCCCCAGTTTTGCTCCAATCCAACCCTAAGTGGACTTTCCAGTGCCTGCTACATACTGGGACAGTATCTGCCATGACACTATATCTTTACTGATGTTATGAAGCTTTCCTTGCCACCTTCAAAACAAAAGTTTTCAAACTAGAGATTGCTGTAAAAATGATTTTGTACATGTTGTTGCTATTACATATTAGAGTTAGTTAAATAACTGGCTCCCTGACATAGTTAGGACGAATGGCTACACATTGTTGAGAAAGCCCCTCATAGTCAAAAGTTTAATTATTCTTAACAACATGTTTTAAGAACCCTGACAATTTTTCTGCTTGCTCCTTGTTCATAAACTTCAAAACCGGAACCCGCACACTGCCCATTTCACAGGCGTGCAGGATTTCTTCGAAGTTCCTGATCCACGACCTTTGGTCATTTCCAACGCACCTTCAAAGCTAAAAAAGGTGTGAAAAAACTTTCTAGAAGTTGTACTGCACCTTCACTAACACTAACACCGTCACTAACACTGGTCACTTTAGATTGTTCCATGAAAAAAACTAACAAACAGTGGAATTCAAATGTCTGAGTGGCATTCCAAGAAGGTTAAGTGATAAACCTGGGTAAGTTAACCTAAAGGAAGTGGTAAACCTGTCAACAGAGTAACCTGATGACTGAGTAGATAAGAAAAGGAGGACTTGAGCTCTTCTAATATCAAGTTTCCCTCTACCTCCGGCTTAACTTACCCAGAGTTTGTCACTTAACAGCCTTCTTGCAATACCCTTCTGGAGGTTAAAAAAAGCGTATCAGCGTAAACATCTACAGCAACACCAGAGATATGACCGGCCTTTTCCAAGATGACGTGACAGTCAAACACAACAGCAATCAAACAGAAAGTGTTTCTATCTCATAATCATACACATCATAAGCTGATTACTGGGCGACTGGTGTCAATGTCTCACGTTGCAGTGATGTTTTTAAACCCATAATAAATTATCTAGCCCATAAAATTTAATACTGCATGGGACAAACATTATTGCTCTGTTTACTTCAGTTGTGTGTGTGTGTGCGCGTGTGTGTGTGTGTGTGTGTGTGTGTATGTGTGTGTGTGAATGCGCACGCATGTTTATACACAATTTATGCTGCTGCAGGTGAGCAGGTGACTGTGCAGTGTGTGTCTGTGTGTAAGTGTGTATGAAAGATCACGCAGTGTGCACATTCGGCCTCTCCCTCCTACTCCGTGAACCCCCACCCCCACCCATCTCTCTCCATCCTTGTCTCTCACCGCGGCAGGGGGCCACGTCCAGAGAAGTCTGATGTCACTGTTGACATTGCTGGTGCCGCAGATGAGGGTAAGGTTCTGGCCCTGGGTGAGGAGGAGTCTCTCGGGCCCATGAAGCTCCACCACTGGTACTGTGTCTGGAACTGGCACACACACACACCACAGACAGACAAAGACACAGATGCACGCATGGTGCTGTTACTTTACACATGCACGCACGCACACATACACACACACACACACACACACACACACACACACACACACGGTAATGTTACTTTACACATGCACACACACACACACACACTGAGCAGTTACACACAGACACATGCACCCACAAATACACACTCACCAATATACACAAAAATAACGACACACACTAACATGCACACTAAGATGGACAAACTGATGCTCATCCCCTCCACACACATTTTCTGGATTTATTCTCATATATAAACAAATGCACTCCAAGGGCACATAGCCTACTTCTCTACCTAGACGGATTTCCAGTTGATATTCGCCCGACTTCACCTCCTCTCCGCTCAGTCTCCCGGCGCAGCGGTAGCACCCCTCGTAGCCCCACTGCACATTCTTTACCACCACGCCTCGCTCTAGGCTGGCCTCGTAGCGCATGTTGGTGGGTAACGGGTTACCGCTGCACGTCTCCAGACGCAGGTCCGTGACACCGGGGTCGGTGGCGAGGCAAGGGAAGGTGACGTTTCCCCTGATGGTCGTCATCAGTCCGGACATCATGGACCTGCGGAAGGCGTTGGCCGGATCTGCCGAAAGCAACGCTACACTCACAAAACCCATAGAGAAACAGACAGACAAACCAGGGGAAGGAGGGAGTTTAGAGCAGGTTGGGTCTTCGGGCACTGGGGAAGGGGGGATTACAGCCTTGCAAGCTGTGCGTGTGTGTACATGTGTATGAGTGTGTGTGAGACTATGTGTGTGTATATACGCATACATGTTAGTGCATGTGTGTGTGTACGTGTGTGTGCGTGTATGTGCAAGTGTCCAAACTGTGTGTGTGTGTGTGTGTGTGTGTGTGTGTGTGTGTGTGTGTGTGTGTTTGTTTGTGCGCAGGGGGCCATGTCCAGTGTGTGTAAGTGTGCGTGAGTGTGTGTGTCTGTATGTACAAATTCATTTTTGTGTATATATGCATCTGCATGTGTGAGTTGGATTGTTTGTGTGGCGCAAAGCTCAGGGCTCAGGGCAGACAAGGATAGTGAGAAGCAAGAGGTGAGCCAAATGTTCCAATTGTGCTGGCAGGGTTGTTGCATATCATATTGTGGTCAAATGCTCCTAGGCAGAGTGATCGGGTGTGCCAGGAGTACACACACACATACACACACATACACACACACACACACACTCACACACATACACACACACTCACACACACAGACATACACACACATACACACACACACACTCACACACATACACACACACACACACACACACACACACACACACACATACACACACACACACAAGCATGTGCCCACATGCATATGAATAAGGATAAGCAGGCAATAAATACTATCTGGTGGTTACACAGCCCTATGCAAGTGAGGGTGTTTATTCTAGAGAAAACACTAAGCTAACTCTTCTGCCTTCAGGTGTTGGCATGCATCCAAGTGTCAAACAAGATAAGTGAAAAAGAGTTGCTCCATATACACACACACACACACACACACATCCACACAAAAGAAAAAAAAGAAATGCACACGCACACAAACCTGGCCACCCTACCTTTAACAAAGACGTAGATGGACCTGCTCTCCCCAGTGGTCTGGTCTTGGCAGGCGTAGGGTCCCATGTGGATGATCAGGACGCGGGGGATGTGGACGGTGGCGCTGTGACCCTTCCTCTCTTCCCCCCGCACCTTCTTTCCCGGCTTGTCCTCCCGCACCCAGCGCACATCGCCACTCTCACTCTGACAGTGGAGCCGCAGGGGGCCGTTCAGCTGGACGACCAGCCGAGGGCCGTCCGGGGAAATAGTGAGACTAGAGATCCCTGTGGAGGACCAATGGGACAAAAAACATTAAAATGACAGTGAAAAAGTCATCATTGTCCAAGGAAGAAAAAAATACACTGTAAATACACTGAATGATGTCCCACTTCCAAGCTCAAGACCTGGATTTATAAAACACAAAGATGGCACAGGCCACACATACATCTGTACGGATGCGCAAACACACACACACACACACACACACACACACACACACATACAAATACTGAGCATGTGTAGACTCTGAACTACAGAACTGGGGTCACATTCAGTATACCCACACAACAGTCTCTGTACTAAAACCGGGGCTGTGTCTATTAGCTTCTGTGTTTTGTGAATTCAGAATTAAACTAATTTTTGTCATTTGCTCCAATTGTTACAATTAACAGACACAGATATCTTTATATTGCTTACCATCTGAAGAAAGATCATTTGTATTTGGGGACAATTACTCTCTTACGTCCTTAAGAGGAACACATTTGAGGATCTACCAGTAACTTAACAAAGGTCATAGTGTAATGAGAGACACAAGACTAGTATAATCTACAATGACTTGTCTTACCCTTAAGCTATCAAAATTAATTTAAGATTTCTATGGCGTTCTCTAGCTGTATTCATTTACTAATGTGGACAATGCAGCAGCTAGTTTTCTTGCTAGTTAATGTGCTATGCACTGATTATAAAGACTACAATTTCAATTTCAAAGTGGTGATTATGAAGAAATGAAACAATAAAAACACATGCAAATAACTTAAGAAACCATAACCACTCAGCCAGTTGGCTCAACTACAGCGCGTAGGTGTAACTTAGGTGTGCTACTATGTCAATCCAAGTCATCTAATCCTTTTAATGACACTGGGTTCCGCCTGCATGGAGGCATGACTTTTGTCCTCCTGACCTTTGGCTCCAGGTTAAAGAAAAAAATGTGCCACACATACATTACACTGATGCAATTAGTCACACAATAATGCATTTAGCAACAGGCCTGTATCATCCCAGATGCTCCAGACAATGTCAAGAATTAATCTGCTCTTTGATGACTAACTGAAATTATTTTGTTACTTTGCTTTAGAGGGAATCAAAAGGCTCCAGACTTCTGTTGTACACCACACTACATAAATGCAGAATAAAGCCTGCAGCTTCTGGCAGCAACAGCATGTTTTGAAAGTCACAGCTGGACTGCCTGTGTGTGTGTTGGGGCGGGTGTGTGTGTGGGTACTTCACATTCAACTGGAAGACACCTGTAGAACATCGCCTCCTATTGGCAGTTGAAACTTCAGCCAGATGCAGTTGTGATGAACAGTTCGATGCAGTTCAATGAACACATTGAATTCAGGGCAAAAGACTCACACACAAACACACACACACACACACACACACACACACACACACACACAGGCACACAGCAGCAGTAGCAGCAGCAACAACAAACCATCACTATACTACAATATGAGTGACAAAGAGTTTCAGAAAAGGTTAAAGAGTTTTGCTTAAAAACTGTAAAAAGTTTTCAGCCTCTTTCGAAGTTTCCTTTTATTGCATCTCTGTATTTCTTCGAAAGCATAATTCAAATCCTCAACAATAACTCTATTGTTTTTTCAATTCAAACAATTAAGCCACATGCAAAAACGGGTTTAGCGACTCGCGCTCATTTCCATGCCCAATGATTCCATCATTTCCATATGACAGTTATGTGGTGTTTCAGGAAAATCCACATCAACATCCGCAAGCGCATCAATAACAGCAACAGACTCGACTATATAGCCTATATGCTATTTCGAACTTGGGCTCATTTTGAGACATCGTGATGGTTGAAGAAGCTCTTGTGGTTTAGACATCACAGACTACATATAATTGAAGTCACAATAATCAGTTAATTGTGTGTGCTGTTTACAGTAAAAAAAAACGTATGCGTTTCAACATCAGCCAAAAATCTCATCTCTCATCATCCAACACAAATTGATCGTCGCTTTGTGGTAGAATATCAGACTTCCAAGTCTGGTCAGTGCATAATAAATTATTGAAAGAAATTCAAGGTAGTTCCGTTCGCACCAAGCTCCAGCCCCTATTCAGTTACTTTCCTCTAAAGGCTTCGGTATCTTTTGCTGTCGGACCAAAAAAGCGCAGTTAACGCAGCTGAATCATGGCATTCAAACGTTCTGTGAGGCTACCAAGCCCCCGTTTTGTAATTAATAAAATAACGTATCTTTGTTGAGATCAGCAGACATGAGCCTCTTCACCACCAGTGGCGCATAAAGTGCGTGTCAAGAGTTGATTCTACAAGTGGAATGGACACGCATCCAGTAAATTGGCTCGCATGCTCTTGAAAAGAATATCACCGGCCCGTTGCTTCTGTGCAGGGGGGTGGAATAGTATGGCCATGAGGGCACACAGATGTAACACACAACAGTTAAAAGCGAGACTGCAAAATAGGCTACTCAACCTCATTCTGGAAAAAAACATAAAGTCCACACTATAATTGGTGTCGTCTCAGAGGTCGCTTGAGTGGTGATGTCAGCTGGAAAGAATCAACATCAAACTTTTCCGTCTACTCCTTACAATTGTAACCAGAGAAAAAGCACATAAAGCAAAGAACATCCAAGAAACAAATAACAGGCCCACCTGAGTGGAAGGTTAACTGCAATATCACAGTAAACACAACCAAGTGGTATTCCATCGTTACTGTTCCATCTGGACTATGTGTCAAGGTGGTATTTGCGTACGTCCACTTAGCAGGCTGCGCGTTCGTTAATGCCGCGGAGCGCTTGTCGGCAGCAGCGTCTGTCCCTCGCGAGACGCTCCGTTGTCTTAAAGGGCCAGCGCACTAGAGCTCCGCTGAGAGGAGAGTTATATATCAACACAATAGCCAACAGGTTTTCACGCATCTCGGTACCACGAGGGCGAAGAGGCGGTAGGATGATCATCTGGTTTGCTGTCATAGCTTCAAGGGCACCAAATTACCGACACAAGAGAAAATGAATGTGGGGGGAAAGTACCTATGCGTTACAGCTTAGGTGGATCTTGTGACCATAATAAAAATACATGACACTTGAGACTCTGTTTACGGATAGGATTTATCAAAGGAGTGAAATATAACTTCAGTTTTATTTTCATGTTCAGTTTCATCACAGTTTTGCTTAGGCCATGGCTACCACTGAGGACACAGAGGTCATGTCCTTGGTATTTTTTCTGGAGTTCATAAGATTCATAATCCCTGTATCAAATCTACCGTCTTTCAGACAAAATTGCGGGTGGGCGCTTGCCCAGCCTTTTTCTCAAAACAATAGCATCTATGCTAACAAAAAATCGCGGCGTGTGTGCTATTCACAGTGCTAAACACAGTGGGTCTTCTGCGAGAATGAGATGTCTACAAAGATCTTTACTATAAAAATAGCAGATCCTGTCTTGAGTGGGAAAGCCACAGATGCAGGGAGAATGACAGGGAGAGAAATTTTGATTGGGCTGTTTGGTATTTTGTGCAGACGTATCTTTACAGTCAACCTCTATATCTCTCTTATTAGGCTATCAATTAGTCGTAATGACAGTTTCTTGCAGCTCAAACAGTCTTACTAGGGTAAAGTAAAAGGCCTACGCATTTCATCCTGTATGGTCGCAGCATGGTGTACCCTACATTTCCACTGCCTGAGGCTGGTTTGATGGCAAGGGTGTTATTCAAAGCTAGTATAATTTTTGCAGGTTCAGGAAATCAGTCAGGAAAAGAGAGGGAAATTACAGGGATAACCTTAACAAGTTAGTAAAGGTCAATGGTCAAGTGACCCCCTGCCACACACCAAAACACACACAAATGGAAACTGGCACCAGCCAAGTAGATTTCAGATTCAAAATCATGGTCTACAATTGAGTGACGCTTTTAGTGAAAATTACCATTTTTGTATCTGGTAGCCAGTGGCCCAACACTAACACACATAGTCATGGGGGTTATAGGTTGTAGACCCCACAAACTCATGGTGCAATTTGCACGTCATGAGCATTATCGTCCAATTTTGACCTCAGAATTTGAAAAATCCTGGCTACGGCTCTTGCCTAGGCCTACAGAATCCCCATTAAGACCTTATAAAACCCAATAGCTATTAATACATATTTTTAAAGTAAGGATGATAAAAGCAGTGGTTAACAGTCAAATGCAGTCTATCTTAAAAGTAGCATTTTGCTAGAACATGTGCTGAGTTCAAATATTTTTTATCATCAGATGTGACAACAACAATTTCTCCCTCACTCTCTCACACATACTGAAGTAGCTCAGATGGTTCCATGTGTTTGTGTAAATGTATTCCAGTGGTGTAACTTGTTCAGTAATGGTTGTGAACCTGATCATCTGAATTGCCCTCCTTGTAGCATTAACTCAAGGTTTGTGATACCTGTTTCTGATAAAGCCAGCACAGTAGCTGCAGACCTCACATAACCTCTGAAGTTATTTGCACCCATTGAAATACATTTGCATCGTGTTATAATGTAGTGCACACAGATATACAGTGTGGTAAGGCGTGGGTGCTCATGATCGGTCGCGGGAAGAACACGGGTAGGTTTTCCGGCTATTCCTTCTTATTTAACTTGGGTACAATATTACATATTGTGTACTTGTATTGCACAGCCGGGAGTTGTTTTAATTGGTGTGATCTGCTGTTACGGCAGCGAAACTGTGTGAGCGACTGAGCCGTCAGTGTAGCCTGTGCTGCTGAATTGGTGCGTTGGCACTTATAAGCTACGAAGTGTCACAGGCCCCCCCCCAGATCACTCCGTTTCTTTCTCTCTCTCGGCCTGTTGACTGTGGGCAGTTCCACGCCAACGAAAGGTACATGGGGTTAGCCACTCGTGTTGTGATGCCTTGCAGTTGGGTAGTTTGTTAGACGACAACTAAACACTATTTGCCCCATTTAGGAAGCACGTTACTGCTGTTCCTCCATGCCTTCTCGTCTACGGAGGTAGTTCATCGTTCTCCCGTCCTGGGCCTACTATGGCGATGCAGCCTGTTTGAAGGTATTTAAACAGCATGTGTGTAATAGGCAGCCTAAATGAGAAGATTGATTTCAGTATGTCTGACGTATTTATGTATTACATAATTGTCTGAATGGATGTTTCTCTTTCTTGTTTTTTTAGAAAGTGAATGTATCCTGGGGGGTATTTGACAACTGTTTTCCCATAACTACTTACTATTGTCTCAGGTTGTGAGAGAGCCATCTGTATTTGTTTTGTGGATTTATTTGTGTTTTTGCTTTGTAGTTTTCTTTTGTTTGGTACTTTGTAATCGCCCGCCCTTCAGCTAAGGGTCCAGGTCATAATTCAACTCCTGACACCTAGTGGTGTGGAACTACCTAATAGTCCGCGGTGGGTGTAATAATGTGTGTGAACCAGTGAGAGTCATTTTGCATACATACGATGTCTTCTAGACTCCACGGGTGATCTAGAGTGATTTGCAGTGTACTGCGTTAATATCTTGTGTATTTTTTTGCAGTGTACCACCTTAATCTGCTATGAGTTTGTTTTGGTGTGTAATCTGTCAGGGTGTTGTATAGCTGGCTATCCCAGACTGCCTGCCTGTGGGCGGCTCTGTGTGCAGAAAGTCTCTGTGTGGGTTTTTTTTTTGTTTGTGTTAGTTTATTTTCTCATTTTTTTTATTGGTGCCTCACTTATGTTGATCTAACAAACCCAATTTCAATCTTGCTATTTTATTAATTATTGATTTCCATACTGGGGTAATAGAGATACACAATTTGTTATACTCCTGCCTCCCTCTATTCATTCAGTTGAATAGCCTGTGGCCTAGTGACATTACAGTAAGTGGCCACATAGTTGCAACATACCACAACAGTATAGATGTTTTTTGTTGTCAGAATACTAGAAAGTTTTTTCAAGAATGTGTCACTTGAAATCGTTGATATGCGATCCTATTCTCTTACCTTTTAATTACATTCATAGAACAGAAAGCACCAAGGAAAGACAACACTTGGAATGCCTAGGGTTAGGTTGCAAAACATGTTGCCAGAATTTTATATGAAGAATTTTTAACAATTCAGCCTTTGGATTTATCTGCAAAATGTATGCTACACTTAAGTTTAGCAGCTAAGCTCTGAATCAAGGTCTGTAGTTGATTTAAACATGGCACTACCAAAGTATTTTAGATGTAAGAAGTGCAACATAATTTTTTGGATCAAAAAGTCTGCATAATATAAGTTACCGTTTTACATGACAACTTTACAGACTCCAAGCACTGCACCCATGAAGGTAAGGCTGTTGCATGAACACATGACTAGGCCCTGCAATATCTCTCCATCCTGTCACTCCATTTAGGGCCCAGAGACTAGGACGAGGACAGCTGGCATCTACCTAGAGCCTCGTACCCAGTTAATTTTCTCCATGTTTACAAAGGGTCTCTTTCATACCAAGTTGTTCATCAGCCTCCGTGCACATATCTGGGGAAAAATATAGTACATATAAACATATAGTGTATAACACATAGTGCTGTTCTGGGGTCTGTGTGATTGTATGTGGGAGTCTGTCTCGACATTTCACAGTGCCCAGCCCATTCTGCACCTGAGTGCAATATGAGCTTGACAGTGAATGAGTATCTCATGGAAAGTCATAGTGGTGGAGATACCTCAGGCTGTAAAACTTTTTTTTTCTCTAGTCAGTTGGAAATATTTCATTCCTTGGGGCCTGTGTGTGTGTTTGTGTTTTGGGTGAGGAATTTGTTTAGCTCCCCTTGGCCTCTGCTCTCTGCTCCTCTGTCAGATGATATGATAAGCCTGAGGTCTGGCCAAATTGCACCTGTAACTGAAAAACAGACAGTATGGTGAGAAACATGCACAGAATGATCAACCAGGTGTTATTCTCTCAGGGTAATAACAGCCCAGGTGCAATACAGGTAGTTATATGTACAGTGTGGTTGTTAAGTGACAATATTTCATTTGATCTGGCTGGCCACTGACACTTTGGCAAATACTGTACAGGTAACCTGATGTTTTGGCGTCCAGGGAATGAGAGGGCCAAGAGCCATCACATAATGACACATGATCACCACTTAAAACTTAAAAAACTTAAAAGTTGGACCATTTAGATATTTTAGGTAATTAGGTTCCACATATCCCAATATACCTAAACGCTAACACTAGCCATTGGTTTTACTTGCCAATTGCATTTATGTAACTGACACAATAATTTCCCAGAAACAGAGGAGTCAGAAGAAGACAAAAGAATAGAAGGGTGGTAAAGGATTTGGTAAATCTTAGCCAAAATGTCCAGGCTATATAAATAGTGGTGACTGATGAATACGTGTGTTACAGCTGACCTTGTTATCACAGAGGGTCTTACTGTCTCTACAAATGTTGATAACTTGGCCTCATCTGATCATTTGTGTGTTTCCTTTGATGTTTCTATGCCCCCTCACATTCAGGACAGTTCTATGAGTCTGCTTCTTTCTTCAAAGGTAAAATGTATAAAATATGACTGAATATAGCATAACTTAGCTGCAAATAACTCAAAATCTGCAACCACCAGTTGACCAGAGAGGGAATTTCAACACAATGACAGAATTTAGCTTGACTGAAACTGTACCTCAGTACAGTTCCTCATCTCAGCATCTGAATTGGACATTTTGCTCACCAAACTGCTGATTTGCTTCAGATCATAGATGCATCCTTAGAGGCTGGCATTTTCCCTGTGTCCCTGAAAAGAGCAGTTGTAAAGCCCCTGCTTAAAAAGAATAATGTGTATGTTTCATTGCTGAACAACTATAGGCCAATATCCAATCTACCATTCATTGGGAAAATCACTGAAAAAAATGTCCTCAATCAATTAACTGCTTTCTTAATATCAGATAGTTGCTTTAATAACTTTCAGATTTTCTGCCAATACCAAGCACTGAAACAACGATAATTACAGTTATAAATGACATTCAACTTAATACTGATGCAGGTAGCACCTGGTGCTGCTGTTATTGGATCTCAGTGCAGCTTTGACAAGGTTGATGTTATGATTCTGTCTCCTGGGACATCGGCCCCCCGATGGACTTACGCTGCATTGCAGTTTCCTTGTTTTGTTTCTCCTATGTTTCCCCATGTGCTTATGTTTTGTTCGTCTGACCCGCCCCCTTCTCTTCCCTCACACCCCCACACCTGTGTTTCATGATTCTGTTTTCCCTAATGAGTTTCACCTGCCTCTTGTTTGTTACCTTGCTCCCTTCCATATATATTCTCCAGTCCTTTCATGTCTCGTTGTCTGATTGTCTGACCGTGTTCCTGTCCGTAAGTTTTCGCGCTTTCTGTCGATATATATTATCTCCCGTGTTAACCCGATTCCCGTTCCGTGTTTTGCCTTTTCTGAAGTCTTCTGAAGTTTTCTGCCCTTTTGGTTTTGTGAACTACTCTGAGTTTTGGACTGCTGTTTTCTTATTTGGATTATTGCCCTTTTTGTTGGATTTTTGTCTACTCGTTGTATGGATTACCTTTTTGTTTTTTTTTTGATCTTCTGAGCGTTTTCCCTTTTTGTGATTATTGAAGTTTTGATAATAAATCAGTCTTAATCTGCATTTGGGTCAGTCTGAATTTTCACGTACGTAACAGTACAATCAGACCAGAATGGACCCAGCGGATTTTGGACATTTCTCGGCGGTGGTGCAGCAGCATGGAGCTCTGCTCGACCGACAACAGACTCAAATTCAAGATCTAGCGACAAGCCTCAGAGAGGTTATAGCCCAGGGCCAACCTTCCCAACCCTTTCCCATGCAGACTGAGCCTTCAGTACCTGCCCCATTAGTTTCCGCAGCCCCAGCTTATCACGAACCTAGGCTTCCTCCCCCTGAACGATACGCTGGGGAGCCGGGCACTTGCCGCTCCTTTTTGTCTCAATGTACCCTGGTCTTTAGCCTCCAACCTGGGTCTTTCCCCACTGATCGAGCCAAGGTTGCCTACGTGATAACCCAGCTGTCGGGGCGTGCCAGGGAGTGGGGAACGGCGGTCTGGGATAATGAATCGCCAGTCAACGACAACTTCCGGGAGTTTTCTGCCGAGATGAAGCGGGTGTTCGACCATGGGCATGAAGCGGCCCGCGAACTTCTCCATCTGCGTCAGGGCTCTCGTTCAGTCTCAGACTTCACGATCGAGTTCCAGACCTTAGCGATATCTTCAGGCTGGGGAAAGGAGGCCCTGTTTGACACTTTTTTAAACGGCCTCTCTGAAGACCTGAAGGATGAATTGGTTTCCCATGATCTACCCAATTCCTGTGAGGGATTAATCAACCTGGCAATTCGAGTCGACACTAGACTTCAGCAGCGTCGGCGCTTCAGGACTTCCAGGTCTGCCAGAGGGGAACACGCTTGTTGTGCTGCATCTTCGCCTCCTCCACCCGCTGCAGCACCATCTCCAGAGCCGATGCAATTGAGGCAAACGGAGATTACGTTCCGGTGCAGAGGAGAGTTTCATTGACGCCGATCTGGTAGCCCAATGGGGCTTACCCATCAAAGACCTGGCTGAAGCTCTGGTGGCCAATGCACTGACGGGGGTGAGACTGGCCACCATCCGACACACCACCGGATCGGTGAGTCTCAGTCTTTTCGGGTCTCATCATGAACTTTTATGTTTTATGTTATTAGCTCCCCTGACACCCCAGTAGTTCTTGGACATCCCTGGCTAGTTAAGCACAGGACTGGATAGGGAGACGTGTTGTAGAGTGGTCCCCGTCTTGCCAATCCTCATGTTTTACCCAAAACCGCATCCCCGTTAGGACTGTTCCCGTCCACGTGGAGGAATTCCCTGACCTGTCAGGTGTACCCCCCATGTACATGGATCTTAAACCTGTCTTCAGTAAATCTCGTGCCCTATCCCTGCCTCCTCATAGACCCTATGATTGTGCAATAAATCTCCTCCCTGGCTCTTCACCTCCCAAAGGGCGGTTATACTCTCTGTCTCGTGCCGAAACGGAGGCGATGGACTTGTATATCAAAGACTCTTTAGCAGCCGGAATTATCCGTCCCTCCTCTTCACCAGCCGGAGCCGGGTTTTTCTTTGTTTCAAAGAAAGACGGCTCACTCCGGCCCTGCATTGACTATCGGGGTCTTAACAATATCACTGTGAAGAGCCGTTACCCTCTCCCTCTCATGTCTTCCGCCTTTGAACTATTACAAGGTGCCACAATTTTTACTAAATTGGATCTCCGGAATGCTTACCATCTGGTCCGCATATGTGAGGGTGACGAATGGAAGACGGTGTTCAACACTGCCTCTGGACATTATGAATATTTAGTAATGCCATTTGGGCTTACTAACGCCCCTGCGGTTTTTCAAACATTTGTTAATGACATGTTGAATCATTTTGTATTTGTTTTTCTTGATGACATTTTGATCTTTTCCAAGTCTCTCCCGGAACACATTTCGCACGTCCACACCGTTCTGCAACGTCTCCTGGACCATCAACTCTACGTGAAAGCGGAGAAATGTGAATTCCATAAAGAGACTGTTTCCTTCCTCGGCCATGTCATCACCCCAGGGTCCATCCAAATGGACCAGGGAAAGGTCCGGGCAGTTCTGGAATGGCCCAAACCCACCAGTCGCCGAGCCTTACAGAGCTTTCTGGGATTCGCCAATTTCTACCGACGCTTTGTGCGAAACTTCAGCACCGTGGTCGCCCCCCTCACCGCCCTGACGTCCTCTAAGGCAGAGTTCGTTTGGTCACCAGCCGCAGAATGTGCGTTCCAAGAGTTAAAAAGACGATTCACATCTGCCCCTATTCTGACCCAGCCGGATCCTGATCTGCAATTCATCGTGGAGGTTGACGCTTCTGAGGTGGGTGTCGGAGCTGTACTTTCCCAACGCTCCACCAAGGACATCCGAATCCACCCTTGCACCTTTTTCTCTCACCGACTCTCTCCAGCGGAACAGAATTATGACGTGGGAGACAGAGAACTGCTGGCCGTCAAACTGGCCTTGGAGGAGTGGAGACACTGGCTGGAGGGAGCCCCGATACCATTTTTAGTCGGGACGGATCACAAATACTTACAGTACATCAGTCAAGCTAAGAGACTTAACCCCAGGCAAGCACGTTGGTCCCTGTTTTTCTCCCGTTTTAACTTCACCCTGTCCTACCGACCCGGTCATAAAAATACCAAACCCGATGCCCTATCCCGACAGTTTAATACCAGCCGAAGCATCTCAGATCCCGAACCTATCCTTCCACCTCACTACATAGTAGGGGCGGCTCGCCTCGGCCCCGGCTGTCCTACGTGTGCACGAAACAAGACCTCTACTCGGACCCCTGCCGGCTTACTGCAACCCCTTCCTGTGCCCCGAAGACCCTGGTCCCACATTTCCTTGGACTTTGTAACCGGTTTACCCCCCTCTGCTGGTAACAACTATTTCCAAAGTCTTTAGTCCCACCGCAGTCCAGCTCAAGCTTCCCCTGCCCCTACGACGCATTCATCCCACCTTCCACATCTCCAGGATTAAACCGTTTATTTACAACCCCATGCACCCTCCCCCTGATCCCCCACCACCCCCCCGACTCATCGATGGCTCAGAGGCTTACACCGTCAAACGTCTCTTGGACGTACGTCGCCGGGGGCGGGGACTCCAGTACCTTGTGGACTGGGAGGGCTATGGGCCCGAGGATGGGCCCGAGCACATCTTGGACCCGGACTTGATTAAACAGTTTCGCTGCCAACGCCCCAGGACAACCAAAGGGACGCCAGGAGGGGTCCGTTAGAAGGGGGGTACTGTTATGATTCTCTCTCCCGGGACATCGGCCCCCCGATGGACTTGCGCTGCATTGCAGTTTCCTTGTTTTGTTTCTCCTATGTTTCCCCATGTGCTTATGTTTTGTTCGTCTGACCCGCCCCCTTCTCTTCCCTCGCGCTTTCTGTCGATATATATTATCTCCCGTGTTAACCCGATTCCCGTTCCGTGTTTTGCCTTTTCTGAAGTCTTCTGAAGTTTTCTGCCCTTTTGGTTTTGTGAACTACTCTGAGTTTTGGACTGCTGTTTTCTTATTTGGATTATTGCCCTTTTTGTTGGATTTTTGTCTACTCGTTGTATGGATTTCCTTTTTGTTTTTTTTTTGGGATCTTCTGAGCGTTTTCCCTTTTTGTGATTATTGAACTTTTGATAATAAATCAGTCTTAATCTGCATTTGGGTCAGTCTGAATTTTCATGTACGTAACAGTTGATCACAACACACTGCCACTTGAACACTGTGTTGGGTTTACTGGTATAGTTATCAATTGGTTAAAATTGTGCTTACAAGACAGGAGCCTCTTTGTTGCCATGGGAAATTGTACCTCAACACCAATGTCCTTGGCTTGTGGTATCCCCCATCACACATTTTTTCATTTGATGTTATTTTATTTTCTCTTATTCACTGTTCTTGCCTCTTTGTGAAGCATATTGAACTGCCTTGTCTGTTTAAACACATTTATAACACAAAATTACTACTGTCCATCAAACTATATGCAGTACATGTGTTATCTAAGGCAGGGGACCCCTCATGGAGCAGAAAAAAATCCAAGGACCCCTCATAATCGCAACAAAAATGTAACAATGCAGACTTATATCTATTTGTTCTATTAAATGCTAGATGCTACTTTACAGCAAACATTATCACGGACCCCCTGGCAAGGTGCTGTGGACCCCTGTGGGTCCCCTGACCCCAGTTTGAGAACCAATGATCTACGGAGCCAGATTCAGAGGGCTCAGTGCAGACAATAAGAGTGTACATCAGGAGGAAAAACACAAGGCCAATCCAAGTGATGCGTAGCGTGATGATTTGATGATGCTAATTTCAACAGCACTCGATTGGTTTGACTTGGAATTGGTTCTTGGAAAAAGCGACATTGTTTGCTGGTCTCTGTGTTTAAGTGTTCTGTTTAAACACATTTGTAACACATGTGGATTTGGTCCAAGGTGGGTTTGAGCTTTGTTCTTTTCTGCGGAAAGGTGGTTTATCAGTGTTCTCTAAAAAATATGTTATCATTTTCTGTTATATATATTTTTTATTCTTTCAATAATTTTTCATGTCATTTTATCTTCTGTTATTCACTGTTCATTGCTTTTATTTGGTAAAGCACACTGAACTGCCTCTGTGTATAAAATGCACTGTATAAAAAGCTTCCCTTGCCTTGCCTTACAGCAACTTGGCTAATTTTGACTGTATACAGTGATAGCCTACACAAAACCACACACAAGCATAGCCTCCTAGTGCAAGCATTTTTTTTCAAGAGTTTTTAGACTAGGGGGTAAATGCAGTGAGTGGTTAAAGCTTGGTGTCAGACCTTGTACTGAGAGAGAATAGCTATCTCTGTGTGTGTATTTATAAAGTTCCAGCACATCACATCTTTCCCCAGGGCCTGGGGAAAAAGAAAAAATATTTTTTCTGTAATTTAACTATCCTCAATCTGTTGTCACATGAATGTGCTGCAGGGTGTGTGTTGTGTGTGTATGTGTGTGTGTGTGAGAGAGCTTGCATGTATGTTTATGTGCATATATGCAATATGTGTATATGTATTTGTGTGGTCTGTGTGTATGTGTTGGTGTTTTGCTTTCATTGTCTTTCTTGCAGCCCTGCATGCATGCGTGGCCACCTTTGATAGGGAGAGTACAGTATCCCTGCCTTAGCATGTCTCCAACCACTGATCTATATAAACTACTAGCCCACATATAAAGGCATTGGCCATCAATCATCTTCAAGGCCACAGAGCCCCACCTTCTTCTGCACACAAAGAGGCCCTTATCTATGAGTGTGGCCCTGACCCAAGGGCTCATGGGTAGGTCTCTTGTCACTATGAGCCATCACAGAGATTTACCTCCCTTCAGCCTGTGTTTTATAACCTGGGTCAGGCAGTAGGCAGTGCCCATAGGTAAAGGTTTAGTTTCACACAAAGGCTGCTTTATCCGCCTGTATGCTCTTTCTCTGTCTCTCTTTTCTTTTCGTCTTCTTATTTCATATCATCTTCTTTTTCTTCTGTTTCTTTCATTGTGCCCCTTTCTCTTTCTCTCTCTCTCTCCTTCTATCGCCTTTTATCACTTATTGTCTCACTTTCTCTGCAGATGGTATGAAAGTATGAAAAGAATAGTGTGTGGGACTCTGGGGGGTGGTGAGTAAGTGAGTGAGTGCTGGTGGATGTGGGTATGAGGGTACTTATTTTAGTTTCGCCTCATGTGATTTAGGGTACATCCCCTGGAGCGTCCCTCTTTGCCTGCCTTTTTCTCCTCTGTCCTCTCCTCCTCCACATGGAACCATGAAAACCCTCTTTTGTTGAATTTTTTTTTTGCCTGTCACTGTCCAGGCGTCCATGAGAAGGCCTCATGTTAAACATTGAGAGGGTAGAGGGGGTGAAGTCTGCCTGTTCATAAAGATTGAGCAATAGAGTGAGAAGGACACAGACAGGAGGAGTGAAGGAGGAGAAAGTCAGAGGTCAGTCACAAAAGTGTTGAAGTCTTCAATCAGCAACATGAAACCAGTGGGCTCCCTAATGGATAGGGATCTGACAGTGAATAAACATTCGGAAATAGAGAGAGAGTGCCTGTGCAATGGACCACTGCAAGCCCACATTCCAAAACTGCTCTTGAGATTTGAGATTCTGTTTCAGAGAGACTGTATGGTAGGTTTTGTTGTAGCACAGTCATGCCTAATAAAATTATATTAAATAGCAATTTGCAGTCACTCTTAGTGATTGACAAGGAAACTCTTACACTACTGGGCTTAAGCAGTTAATCAAAAAGGTATATGAACAAAATATGAACAACCACTATAAAAAGCAACCCTGTATCAACAGTCTCCAGGCTGCTCCAGCCAGACAGGCTGGCTCCCTAGTAGTCTTCTGCATTGGACAGAACTGTTCAAATAAATGTTTTTTTTTTATTTTATTTTCATTTGTATGATATTTGTAATTCATTTCACTACAATTTCTTTCCCCTTATCTATTTCTGCCTGGGGGGACTGAATGGACCATGCAGCGGAGTATTGTGACTGAAGTGTGGAACCCACAAGCTTGCAGTGGCTCACACTACTTAACGGCTATACTTGTGAGTGTTTATTGTCTCTTGGCATTTCCTTCAATTTCATGTCACCTTTCACGGTTTCTGCTTTGCGTGGGGTGGTGTTTGTTTGCCCTGCAGTAAAACCATCACCACACCTCTGAGATGGGCAATTAACACATCCGTGGACTCTATGAGAGACAAACAGAGAGACAGAGAGAGAGAGAGAGAGAGGGGAACCCCGATTCTCCCACGTCATAATGTAAACCTGGTAACAGAAAGCATTCTGGGATGCAAATGAAGTTCTGGTACAGCCGAGTACAAAAAGGGGAAAAGCTGGGCTCAGTTTCCCACCAGATTACAGAAGTGTGGGTCTGCAGGGCCTGCAAGCAAATCAGTGCACCTGCAGTATATTTGTGTTTGTGTGTGTGTGTGTGTGTGTGTGTGTGTGTGTGCACGTGCGTTTGTGTGTGTTGTAAATGTTTTTTTCATCCGGAGTAGCGAGAAAGGGGAACAAGCAAAGTATGCTGTGAAAATATATGCTATTTAAAGGGTGGCATTTGTATAAAAAATATTCAAAAATGTGATGAAGAGAAAGAGGAATAGAAGCATGGGGAATAGAAGCAGAAGCAGAAGCATGCAGTAGAATTCGTCACTTACTTAGAGTCAGTAGTTCTGAAACTTTTTTTGTAATTCTTCACTTTGGAAGGAGGAACATTTTCGTGCCTCACTTGTTCCTCAACATGCAAAAACTGGTGGCAAAATAGGTCACATTTTACATTATCTGATGTTATGTTTGTACAGAGGTCTTTACGATTCATCATTCAGTGTCTTTCATAATGCAGCATTTAACCTTATAGGCCCTACTGAAATACTGTAATGAAATCACATTTCTGCATGTGTCCTGGCTGTATGAGAACAGCAAAACCTTGTGGGTTCGAATTGTGGGTTTGAATCCTGGCTGCCACCATTGTGCCCTTGAGCAAATCACTTAACCCTAAGTTGCTATAAGGGAGACTGGCCCTGGGATAAAAGCGTCTGCTAAATGTGTAAATGTAAATGTATTTGATGTGATTTCAAGACCGGGTTGCTCAGGCGCCGCTAATCATAGAGGAATACTACACAACGCTGAAATCGGTAGATTCTCCTGTTTATTGCTATGATGTGCAGTATGCTATATTTGAATTAAGAGCACAAGAGATGTGTCACAGAGATGAAGGGGTATGAGATGGGCTCAGAGCTGTATTAATATTAGTATTTTTTATGTTTTCAAGGCTAATTTTCTCATGAATCATTCATCACAGCAACTAGCAAATAAATGTTGTCGTGCAGTTTCATGTGCATGGTATCTGTGTGACGAAAACCCTGTCTGACAGAGAAGATTGGGTGTGAATTCAGGGGGCAAGGTGAGGCCCGTCGATAGTGCAACGTCTTGTGCCCCACCTGTTATGTATTGTGTCCTATAATTTGAGAATCGCTGACTTAGAGAACCATAAAGGTGAATGTCAACATATGAGTTATAATGCACTCTTTCGCACTCTTATTATCTGAATCATTTAATTGCACGGTTGTTGCTGCTCCACACCCCATACTTTGTGCCCTCTCTGTCTCCCTCCCTCTCTCTCTCTCTCTGTCTCACACACACACACACACACACACACACACACACACACACACACACACAAACACAGTCAGCTCTTTAAATGTGGACACCCAGATATCAAGAGTGCTTCACAGCTTTTGACATGCCAAGTATCTCTTTCTTGGAGCAACACCCAGGGCATACTTCAAGATGTCCTGGTGACACGTTATTGTAGTGATAAACAATTCTGTAGTTGGCGAACAGAGGTTAAAGGGAGTGTGTATGTGTGCGTGTACATCTCTATGTTGTAAGACTGTATATAAACAGTAGTGCATAGTAACAAACTGCACACACCCATTTCAATTCACACATTTCACACATTGGCACCATCCCATAACCATAATATACCTAACAAAATTGTTTCCGTTACCAAGGCTTTGCAACTCAGAACAGCCAAATGGATTCCTCCTTTATGAACGGAAATGTTCATTGGGCAGGTGAACTGAGCCGGTTGTCTCCTATTCAGCACTGATTTAATTAGATAGGCTAAAGTGGGTTTCAGGATATATACAATGTCCGGTGGCTGTCTGTGTGTGTGTGAGAGGTGAGTGCTGAACCAACCCGGCACCACTTCTTACTTTCCTGATCCAGCCAAACGGGTAAACGCCCCTACCCCCAGATAAATAGCCCAAACGGGTAAGGCGCTGACACGGGTGATGCGTCCCTACCCCCAGATAAATAGCCCAAACGGGTAAGGCGCTGACACGGGTGATGCGTCCCTACCCCCAGATAAATAGCCCAAACGGGTAAGGCGCTGACACGGGTGATGCGTCCCTACCCCCAGATAAATAGCCCGAAATGATCAAATATATAAACAATGGGAGCATTTATCATAGTAAAGAAGCATTTCCACTGTTGACTCACTATTATCATCAACTGTCAGTAAAGCTTTTCTTTTATTCACCGTACTATAACACAGGGCATATGACCATACACTTACTCTGAGATGACACTTTAGACTACTTTCAAACATGACTGTCCTTACATGTTTTATATATATATATATATAAATTTATTTATATATATATATATAAAACATGACACAGGAGATAATGGAGCCCAATATGCATTGCTGTGTTTTCTCCTGTGTACCACAACACCAAAATCAAGGTACAGGGTGCTTCACATGCAAAGTTATTTTATTTTAACCTGGGGCTAAAATGAAATCTAGCCAATGAAATGGTCCGGGGCCCTTTCCAGGTGGAATCAGCTCATAGCCAGCTCCATGGGTATTTCAGCTTCCGTGTGTATTCCTCCCCTCTTGGTTGTAATATTGTTAGGTAGGTACAGTTTAGGCATGTGTGGAGAATGGACATCAAAGCAGTCTTTGCTCTCTCCAAGCGCAAGTGTATGCATGTGAGCGTGTGTGAATGAGTGCAGCTTCAGTTCATTTCAGTTTCTGTGTGTAAGCGTGAGAGAATATATGCTAAGCAGTAGTCCAGTGTCCACATATGAGTGCCGTGTGTATGAGTGTGTGTGCACGAGCACTGCTCCAGTCCAGTTCAGGTCAGGCTGCGCACATATGCATGAATTAGTCAGTATAAATGGTGAAGTGCAGTGTACTCATATTACCCACAAACAGCAGAGATCATGTCGTAGATGTCTGGTGGGTGGCAGGGTAAACCTTGTCATAGACCTAGCTGCAAGCAGTAGCTTCTCTACTGACAGGAGAGGGAAACATGAACTTGAAATGGCCTAAATGTGTGTGTGTGTGATCTAGAGATAGTGATCATTTGTGAATGGAGGGAGGTCTGCTGAATAGACCAACAATCTAAAATGTTAAAATAGCAGTCACACAACTGCAGTACTTCCCGTGATTGTACCCTTTAATTATACTATAACATGTCTGGAGTGATGAGGGATTTTCAATGATGAAGCATTTTCTCATATGTTTACAGAAATATTGTACCAGATTAAAACACACACACACACACACACACACATACGCATACACACACACACACACACACACACACACTCTCACTCTCATCATTAGTTGCAAAACAATTTACCTGCAACAGGATTAACTCTCTCATCTAACTGAGATGTGCATGCAAGCATGCTCTCTCTCTCTCTCTCTTTCCCTCTCTCTCTCACACACACACACTCTTACACTTACATGTTTGCAATTTAAACCACTCTTAATTAATCTGTTTCACCAAGAAAGCGTGGTAACACTTTAGTTGAAGGGGTCTACATAAGGGTGACATGAGCCTGTTATAAACATGACATGACACATATTATAAACATTATACATTATACAAACATTATCGCTATAACATTTAAGATTTGGGCATAAATATTGCTGCATAAACAAAATGTGAACACATATTACATATATATAGTGGCAGTTGGGTTTTTCTATGTTATCTTTATGCTGGTGAGAGCAAAGAATCCATTCACAGATTTATTTTGTGTACCCCTAGAACTGGTTCAAATACCCCTAGGGGTACTCGTACCCCAGTTTGGCGACCACCGATGTAGACAAACCTGCTTTAAAATTTGAATTTACTCGGCGGATCCACTTGGAACCAAGCCCATGAAAAACCCAGAAAGGACCAAAACCACTGTGTGCTTGTGTGCTTTGGAAGCTTTGACGGGCCTGTAAAAGTCAAGTCACAATGTGCCACTGTTCCTCTGACCTTAAAGGTTGTTTGTTAAAGTTGCTTTGCTTTAGATGTCTGTGCCGCTGTTTGAGCAGAACCGTGTTTCACTGATAGGTGAAAGTAGGTGTGGCTGACAGGTGCCGCACCAACACAAGAAGCAGAATACAAAAGAGGAAAAACAAAAGTACAAAGGCATGAAAGAACAACAACAACAATAACAACAACAACAACATAATAATAATAATATTATCAGCAATACTGCTAATAGCTAATAATAATCAGCAATACTGATAATAGCTAATAATTGAACTCAGCAGTCTCAGAGCTGTCCTTCAGCTACAGTGATTCAGCCTATGAGTGTGAACTAACGCCACCTGTCTGTGGTTAGTTGCAATAGCACTGAGTTCTGCCCAATCCTTGGAGTCCTAGTTGCGGACCCCTTTTTTCAGTTTACACACAGAACAGACTGCTGATGGATCATGACTCTTGAGATATACTAGCTAAATATCACCAAAACAGAAATATAATACAATATAATACAAAATATAGGTAAAATAAAATGCGGGTCAAATATATAGGTATACAGGTAAATATAGGTCAGTGACATTACAAAATGCAAAATCATAAATCACAGTAAGTGATAAAAGTCTGGTGTGTGAATCAATCCATAGCCTGTTGTCCCGAAGCCCCCAAGTGCTGTCATAAGAACATAGAATTTCAAAAGAACAAAAAAAATTGACCATACATAGACATAGACCAAATAGTGAACTGGAAACTAACACTAGATGAATGGGGCTGAGTAATTTACTTTCAGTTCCATTTTGCAATGCCCCATTCAGTTAATTGTTATTGGTTCATTATTCGGTCTATGTTGCATCTCATTTTCTGGTTCTTTTTCCTGCAGACAGCATTCAGTGACCTTAAACAGCAGGGCTATTGACTGTTTCACACCAGATTTCTCTGATTTGTTCTGTTTTTTGTCTGTCAGTGATATCTTTTTTAATACCGGTACTACAACTACATAATAATAACAATAACAATTCCATTCAATTAAATTTTATTTATACAGCGCCTTTTACAATAGTATTGTCTCGTGGCGCTTCACAGAAGGAGCACCCAAGAGCAACAGGGGCAAAAAAAAAACTCCCTTATGTTCAGGTAATCTAGGAAGAAACCTTGGGCAGATCCACGACTCAAGGGGCTAACCATGACAGACTACAGGTTGCCTATGGTTTTAACTAAGGTTCATAATAGTTCTTTAGTTTACTTTACATTATATGGTAGTCAGTCTATAGGTGGTTATCAGGAATTATGGCTGGACAATGTAGCAGTGGCCAGACATAGTGTCAACTCAAAGGAGTGAGATGGGTCATGGGGGTAACAGTAAGGGTCCATTTGACAGTGCCATTGTGAGGGGCCGATGAACCGGGGGCTGAGCTTCTTCGAGGGCAGTCTGAGGCGGATGTCTCGGGTGTCTCGGGTGTCTCTGGCCCACCACGTAAGGAGGTGTGGGTCTTCTCCGGGCATCTGCGTGATGTTGGAAACGTCGGACTGCTCTCTGGAGCTGCTGATGTGTACTGGTCCAGACTCTGCTACTCTCCCGGTGCCAATTGTCCACATCGACCACACCGGTGGGCTCGGTGTGCCAGGGGAAGAGGGGTGGCTGGTAGCCGAGTGTGCATTGAAATGGGGTGAATCCGGTGGAGCGCTGGCGTAAGGAGTTTTGTGCGTATTCGGCCCAGGGTAAAAATTGGCTCCAACGGTCTTGCTGTTGAGCGCAGAAGGTGTGCAGGAATCTTCCGATCTCCTGGATTTTCCGTTCAGTTTGACCGTTGGATTGGGGGTGATAACCAGAGGTGAGGCTGACGGCCACACCAAGAAAGCCCGCCAGAACCGTGAAATAAACTGCGGACCACGATCAGAGACGACATCCTCGGGGAGGCCGAAGTGCCGAAATACATGATTGAAAATTGCCTCGGCGGTCTCAGCAGCCGAGGGGACAGATTTAATTGGGATTAGCTTGCAGGATTTAGAGAATCGATCAACTACAACTAGGACACAAGTGGAATTATTAGATTTGGGTAAGTCAGTAATGAAATCGATACCAAGGTGTGACCACGGCCTCTGGGGTATTGGGAGAGGTCGGAGTTTGCCTTCTGGGAGATGACGGGGAGTTTTCGCCATGGCACACAGGGCACACCCAGCCACATACCTCTGGACATCGCGATCCATCCGAGGCCACCAGTAGCGATCGCGGAGGAGAGAGAGAGTCTGGGCAGCCCCCGGATGGCCAGTGCCTAAGGAGGTATGGAGGCTCTTGAGCACTTCTTGACGGAGCCCGGTAGGCACATATAGACAGTTAGCTGGGGTCTCGGGGGGTGCAGGTTCCTGGGCTATGGCTTGGGCGATGCGGCTGTCCAGGGCCCACTGGATGGGACTCACGACGAGGTGGGCCGGTAGGATGGGTTCGGTGGACTTCGGTGAATCCGCATCCCCGTAGACGTAGTCGGCCACCACGTTTTTGGACCCCGGCCTGTAAGATAGAACAAAGTCAAACCGTGTCAAAGTCAAAATAGTGCCCACCGGGCTTGGCGGGGATTTAAGCGCTTGGCCTCACGGAGATAGGCTAAGTTCTTGTGATCCATAAGGACTCGAAAGGGATGCTTCGCTCCTTCAAGCCAGTGACGCCACTCTTCCAGGGCGAGCTTAACGGCGAGCAGTTCTCGATTTCCTATATTGTAATTTTGTTCTGCCGTAGTAAACTTGTGGGAGAATAAGGCTCACGGGTGAAGTTTGGCAGGGGATCCGCTCTCCTGGGATAGGACCGCTCCGGCTCCAGTTGTGGAAGCATCTACCTCCACGACGAAGGGCTTGGTAGGATCCGTGAGCGTGAGGAGAGGAGCAGAGGCGAAGGAGGTTTTGAGATTTTGGAATGCCTGTTCAGCTTCAGGGGGCCACTGGAGGGACTTGGGTTTGGATCGGAGTAGGTTGGTGAGCGGGGCGACTAGCAGGCAATAGTTCTTGATAAATCTACGATAAAAATTGGCGAAACCCAGGAGGCGTTGGAGCTCCTTTACTGTAGTGGGAGGTGGCCAGTTGATCACAGCGTCGACCTTCCCCTGGTCCATCTTTACGCCCTGGGCAGAGATATGGTACCCCAAAAACAGGACCTGGCGCACATGGAAGACGCATTTCTCGGCTTTGAGGTAGAGGTGGTGTTCGCAAAGCTTGCGGAGTACTTGCTCCACATGGTGGCGGTGTTCGACCTCATCTTCGGAATAGATTAGAATATCGTCTATGTACACGAGGACGAAATGATGGAGGTATTCTCGGAACACTTTGTTCATGTACGATTGAAAGACGGAAGGGGGCGTTGGCAAGGCCGTAAGGCATAACCCGATATTCATAATGTCCGTTGGGTGTAACGAAGGCCGTCTTCCATTCATCCCCCTCCCGTATCTGGATGAGGTTGTAAGCACTCCGCAAGTCCAGCTTTGTGAACACCACTGCTCCACGTAGCTGTTCCAGGGCGGCCGGAACCATGGCAAGAGGATGGCGGAACTTATTGTTATCCGATTGAGGGCTCGGTAGTCGATACAGGGCCGGAGACCTCCGTTCTTCTTAGCCACGAAGAAGAAACTGGAGGCGGCTGGAGAGACGGACGGGCGGATGTACCCCTGGTGCAGCGCCTCCCGGATATACTCCTCCATGGCTGACTGTTCGGGCAGGGACAGTGGGTAAACTTTACCCCTAGGCACTGGTTCTCCCGGCAGCAGGTCAATGGCACAATCCCAGGGTCGGTGTGGGGGTAATTGGGCGGCGCGTGCAGGACAGAACACCTCAGAGAAGTGACGGTAATCGTGCGGAATGGTGGTGCTCTGAGCGGAGTGTGGACTTTTGACCGAAGTCAATCCCAACACCAGAGGAGACCTAGGAACACGTGACCTAGGAACAGGGAGACAGGACAAACACAGATTATGACAGTTAGCACCCCATTTTACTATTTTCCCGGTGGCCCAGTCCACCACCGGAGCATGTTGTACCAGCCACGGGCGACCCAGGATTAGGTCTACCGTGGCCTCTTCAAGAACTAAAAGGTCTATACTTTCCTTATGGAAAGCCCTGACTTGGAGTGTTACAGGTCCCGCTAGGTGTCGGATGGTCCGGCGGGTCATTGGTCGGCCAACCGCTGAATGTACTACGTAGGGACGGGGACACTCCTGACGTGGTATCTTCAGTCAAAGATAGAGGGAGCCGGTTATGAAGTTCCCGGCAGAGCCAGAGTAGGGCCTGGGCTGTAAAGGACATGTCTGGACAAGTGAGGGTCACGGGGAACAATAAAGGAGAGAGAATGGATGGTAGTAGTAGAGGAGTCCCCCACCGGGGTCTGGAAAACCTCCCGAAAGTGCTTAACGAATGCTTCCAACGACTGCGTGGTGGGTCCCGCCTGCTGCCACACACTCTCTGCCCACTGGAGGGCCCGGCCGTCCAAGCGAGAAATAATGTATGCTATCTTGCCACGTTCCGTGGGGAAGCGGTGCGGGTCCATCTCGAGGGCGAGAGTACACTGCAGCAGGAACCCACCACAGGCCTCCGGATTTCCGGAGTAGGTTGGAGGATCAGAGATTGTAGAGAGGACGCAGACTGGTGGCACCGTGGGAGTCGACAGATTCTGCTGTCGTTCGTCGGATAAAGTCCGAAAAGTACTGAGATTCTGCGTCTCCATAGTTACTGTTCGGTCTGGTCTTCTGTCAGACTCAGAGGGGCAGAGACAACAGTTTCAAAACAAATGAGGATTCAATGACTTAACAGAAATCAGGGATAACAAAATCAGGTTAGAGTTAACCACGAAAGATAAGATAAGATAACAACGCTCAGAGGTTTCACTAACGAGAATAACAAAAGTCACGTCTGCTACTGTAGCAGAGAATACACGAATAAACTCAATGGAGAAGAAATACAAACTTAGGAATCGAGGAAATACACGGGAGATCACGCGAACATAGGAAGCAAAACACACAGGCTAGAGTCCAGGGTAACAATGACGGAACATTGACGAGACCAGACAAAGAGTGAAGCCGAGGGGAGGCTTAAGTAAGGTGGAGACCAGGTGATACCAATTAGAACTCAGGTGAAGGGGATCGTGTGCGAGGAGGTGAGTGCAAACGAGGAGACGAGCTTTGAGTCTGTGGTGCTGAGTGAGGGGGCGTGGCCGTGACCAGGTCCGATGCAGACTTGACAATATATACACACACATATACACATACACATACATACACACACATATATATATATAAATATTGAGAGAGAGACAGAGAGTTGTACGGCATGACACATGAAGCTTTTGTGGCGGCACTAGGCTACAGCAGCATAACTAAGGTATGATGCGTGGCAACCCACCACCACTGCAGGGATGGTCAGTAGCCGCCATGCCTCGCAACTGGGGGCAACAGCAGAGGCAGTCCCTCCCAAAAGACCCACAAGAAGTGATGATTTGCCACGCACCATCCCTAACTATGGGAAACAGTAAAGAGGAAGGTTTTAAGTCTAGACTTAAAGGTATTGAGAGTGTCCGCTTGTCGAATCTGTGTGTGTGTGTGGGGGGGGGGGGGAGGGGTGCATGGTAACAAAAGGCTCTTCCTCCTATCGTAGATTTTTTGGATTACAAGGAGACCAGCATTTTGGGATCTTAGGGTTCTAGGAGGGTGGTAAGCATCGCCCTTGAGAGCTTTGTAGGTTAGGAGGAGTATTTTAAAATCAATTCAAGCAAGGACAGGAGAGATATGTTCATATTTTTTAGTCCTGGTGAGTGTTCGGGCTGCAGCATTTTGTATTTGTTGTTGGTTTTTGATACAGGTATTACTACACCCAGAGAACAGAGCATTACAATAATCGAGCCTGAAAGTAATAAATGTGTCTATTAATTTTTCAGCATCCTCAAAGGATAGGAAGTTTCTAACCTTAGCAATATTTCATAGGTGAAAAAAGATGTTTTTGAAATGTGTTTTCCATGACTATTTAGAGAAAGGTCCTGGTCAATAATTACCCCAAGGTCTTTAACTTTTGCGGTGCATGACGGTGACAGGCCACTGAGTAAGTTTTGGTGAAGGGATAGAGTGTTGGTCAGCTGTTTAGGGCCAATCATCATAACTTCAGTTTTATCAGAATTATTAGTCATCCAGGTTTTTATGTCTAGGAGACAGGCATCAAATTTAGTCATTGGCATATAGTCATTAGGCTTCATAGAAAGGTAAAGCTGGGTATCATCAGCATAGGACTGTTTCCTTATAACAGATCCTAACATGTACAGGGAGAACAGCAGGGGACCTAGCACTGAGCCTTGGGGTACACCAAACTTTACTTTGGTATGGGTTGATGACTCATTATGAGCATGTACAAACTGATAGTGACCAGAGAGGTATGATTTGAACCAGGCTAATGCAGAGTCTTTGATGCCTAACATGTGTTCAAGCCTGTGTAGTAGGATACTATGGTCAATAGTGTCAAAGGCAGCACTAAGATGAAATAGGATTAATATTGATATATATCCATTATCAGATGCTATAAGGAGGTCACTGAAGACTTTAACTAGGGCTGATTCTGTACTATGATTAGTTCTAAAGCCTGACTGGAAGGTTTCCTGGATATTATTTTCATTTAAGAAGCTACAGATTTGCTTAGACACTATTTTTCCAAGTATTTTTGATACAAATGGGAGGTTAGATATGGGTCGGTAATTAGCAAGGATCAAGGTTTGTTTTTTTAATTGATGGTTTAATAACAGATGTCTTGAAAGATTTTGGAACATGCCCAGGTATGAGTGAGTCATTTATAATTTTAATAATCTACTCAGCCAATAGAGGGAGAGCAGCCTTAAGAAGATCAGTTGGGATAGGATCCAATAAGCATGTTGAGGCTTTAGCTGAAGAGATCAAAGACGTAATTTCTGATACATTGGTGGGTGTGAATGAATCAAGGTATGCTACAGGTTGACTAGAGCTAGCTGTAACCATTACATGTGGTCAAACTGGAAGGGGGTTGTTTATTTTAAGTCTAATAGATTCAATTGTGTCATTAAAATAGTCCATGAAGTCATTGCTGCTTAGAGTTATTGGAATGGAATGGGACTCCTCGTTCCTGCTTTTTGTTAAATGGGATATAGTGTTAAAGAGGAATTTCGGATTATTTTTATTATTGTGTATAAGTGAGGAATAATATGCTGATTTCGCATTTTATAAGTGCTGTCTTGTACTCTTTTAAGCTGTCTTTCCAAGCAAGGCGGAACACTTCAAGTTTAGTGGCATACCATTTCCTTTCAAGTCTACGCGCAGCTTGTTTCAGTGAGCGAGTCTGTGTGGGGCAATTTTTTCTTGTTTCCTAGTTTTATTTTTGAGTGATGCAATTGTGTTGAATGTGGAGTATAGTGCATTTACAAAACGATCAGTTTATTGATCAACTTGAGTTGGGCTTGGCGTAGAGCCTTCCAGTGCAGGGCTATATTGGCTCAGTAGAGACTCAAGGAGAGACAGAATTTCTGCTATGAAGTCATCTGTAGTTTTGGGGGTTATGTTTCTAGTGTAGTAGTAGATTGAGTTAGGTGCTACGTAGTCTGATGTGATTTTTAAAGTTAATTAATAGTGGTCAGATAGTGTAGAGTGTTGAGGTAGGGTTGTAAGTTGTTCTATTTGTACTCCGTATGTCAGAACAAGATCAAGGGTGTGGTTACCTTGGTGTGTATTTACATTTTGGCAGAGGCCAATGTGATCAAGCAGAGACTGGAATCCAATTGCCAGGCTATCGTTTGCAACATCCATGTGGATATAAAATCACCTAATATGATTATCTTTTCTGTTTTAATGACTAGAGAGGACAGGAAGTCAGAGAATTCTGATAAGAATTCAGTGTAGGGGCCTGGAGGTCTATATAATGTTGCAATTGTTAAGGGTTTAGCACCATTCCTATCCGGATGAATCAAGTTAAGGACAATAACTTCAAAAGATTTAAAAATATAATCAAGCTTGACAATGCTCAACAATGATAATAATAAATATGTGTTTAGACTGAGCCTAGGAAGAAATGCTGCAACACAAACACGTCACTGATTAGGTCCCAGAGAGGTAGGAAAACCTCCCACATCCACATCTACAGCTGAAGTGTCACTTCACTTAAGCCCTAGCTGCTCACGGGCACCACAGCAGCTGCTGTGGTGTGTGTGTGTGTGTGTGTGTGTGTGTGTGTGTGTGTATGTGTGTAGATAGGTAAAATAAAAAGCACAGTTTCCCCTTAAGGATCAAAATAGCTTACCTGCTCATTATTGTGAGGTAACAGCTCAGATGAGCTTTGGAAGAACATTGACACTAGTTTGTGTACGTGTCTGTGTGTGTGTGTATGAGTGTGTGTGTATGTGTGTGAGAGAGAGGGAGAGAATATGGGTATGACTGTGAATTTTCAAGGTTTGTTTCAGTATGTATCTTTGCCTTTGTCACATTATGAGGCAAAGTTGGGAGACAGACTGACAATATTAGAGCATAACATAGAGACTGGGTAAAATATAGAACACGAGAGAGAGAGAGATGATTCAGAGTTCATTTATTACAGTGTCCTCCAAGCTGCAGAGCTGGAAAGCACCAGTTCATAACAGCCTGGTACAATAAAGGCCTATTGTCCGGGGCTGAAGTTGTAAAAAAACAGCAGAGTCTGATATGATTTTCTGATAAGTTTCAGACACACACACAGCCACATATTTTATTCCATATTTTTTTTATTATTTACATAGCAACAGTGACAATCGAATGTTGTCCCAATGTTGACCTTTTATAGTGTTCAATGCCCACACCCTCTGCAGTTGACCTTTAATAGTGTTCAATGCCCACACCCTCTGCAGTGATGGGGGCTAGGAAAGTCCCTTTTAATTGGAAGAGACAAAGAGACTCAGAATCCAGCAGATGAACATACACACACACACACTTTTCTGACTACCACTACCACTGTCTTTTGTGCGTTTTTTAAAATCTACAATCACACTCTGTTCAATCAAGTATATCAGCTAAAATCTTTTCTCATTCTACCTATACTGAACTGGTGACATATTATAGTAACACAAATGAGTTACCCTATGCACTGTACACAGTATGCAATGCAATGTCTAAGCTGCCATGCAGCCTAATAGCACAGAACAGATATGGAATTATATGATAAGGAGACATGAGTAAATTAGCAAAATATTTAAGGCCTGGTTGAGTGTTCCATTTGTGGGTTGCCTGGAGGTCATGATCCCAGAGTTCCAATTTAAAAATTCATCTGGAAATTCTCCATCCTGTCAGATTTCCAACTTGGAAAGTCAGGAGAACAAGATCAAGCCAGACCTCATATGTCCCAGTGCATCTTTTCACCTTCAATAAGTGATTACTCTAATTGAATGGCCTTGATGCAGTCTACAGAAAATATAACCCGAGATTCAAAGAGAACCAGCTTGCAGATAAACTGTATATAATGTTGCCTAGTTTCTCTTCAAGTGTGCTAACATCACCCCATAGTGTAAAAATGATTATAAAAAGTTCATTAGAAACCTAAGGTTCTGTGAGTGGTCCTCTATATAGTTCCATAGTAGTGAAACACCAAGACACTGAGCTTTGAGTTCTCTAATTGCATAGGCTGTTCTACAGAAACGGGAAAACCCGTTGCCAGATCCTATCCAGCAGATCTTTCACGGCGAGGGGGAGGCTCTGTCCAAGATGCGGACCACCATCAGCGATTGCCTCAATCGCCTGCCGAAAAGCGCTAACAAAAAAAGAAAGTTGAAGCTGGATATGCGCATGTGCCAGCTGGAGGTGAGAGACACTCTTCATAACTACACGCTCAAGGTTGTGGAGAAGGCTCAGGCAACCGGGAATTACGTTAGCACCATGGAGAGAAACCACTTGCTCAATGCCTATCTCCTTTATGCTCACCTGACTATCCACTATCATCACATGAAATCAAAAGACGAAACCAGAGAATCACTGACGGCCACCAACGACAATGCTGAAAAGATGCTCCTGCTCTATGCCTTTGCTCCTAACGTCACTCATGCTATGCAAAATTGGGAGAACCCCATCACAAACATGACCTTTTCCTGTGTCCAGCCTCAGGTCATGGAGTTTGTTTCCTCTCTGAGTGAGGGTCAGACCACCTATGTGTCAACCCTAAGAAATAGGAAGGAGCTAAGCAATCAGCGTGAAGATTTTGTAATCTCAAAATGATCATAACACCATAATAAAATTGGTAACACTTTCTGTGAACCCTGCATTCATAAAGAATTATAAACTCAGGCATTGTAACATAACATAAGGCATTGTAATGTATTCATAAAGTAATAACTAATGTCATTAGTGTTCATAACTGTATTGTCATGACTGTACTTATAAGGCATTTCAATGTTATCTTATAAGCCTTTACAAATGCTGGGTTCGTAGAGTGTTACCCTGATTAAAACCATGAGTAATTGTGGGTAGAAGTGCATGACATTTTCTGTGGTTGCATGATTTCTGACAAAAGCTGTTATTCATATGGGCTACTTCTGTGAATAAAATACTGTATTAGAATTATTTAATACTGTATTGGATACTTCATTTTATTTTGGGTCTGGGCAAAGAAACTGTTGACGGCTACTAAGACTGCTTGTCTACTTCCTCTGACTGAAACATTTTGCTATTCATTTGTTAATAAACCAAATGTTGTCCAGCAACTTTTTTGGGTCCTCTTTCTCTCTCCTTCTCTCCCTCTGTGTGACTATCTCAGTTTGGGGAGAAATGGTGTGTTGGGTTGTCTATTGTTGTATCCATAACAGGTTTTGTTTAATTGGTGAAACTGAGTGACCCTGTTAGTGCTAACCCATAGTGTTTTATCAGAAGTCTCTTTGTGGTCTGTGTGAGGGTGCTTTTGTGAATATATAATGTGGTGTCCTGTAAGCTATACATCAGAGAAGGATCAGTTGAGAGCCTGGCTGTCTCTGCAACAAAAACTTGCTGTTGTAAAAGGGGTAGAACTGGATCTGGATCAGGCACTTACACACTTAGGCACACCCACCCACTTCCACCCCCAGGGCCACACACACACACACACACACACAGACACACACATGCAGACACAGACACACACACTGTGCTTCTTTCCTTTTACCCCTATAAGAAAATAAAGCTTTGTTTTAACATGTTGCATCCAGTATACCAGATCAGCCTTCTATTCCTTGACAAAAATTCTTCACAGTGGTCAGGTGACACGACACCTACATGTAATATCCAGTTTAAATCACAACTACATTTCATGCAGTTAACATGTCTGCATTAAAGATGTGGTAAGCAAATTACTCTGAACGTACTGATGCAGATTTCTGTACTGACTTAAAAACCCTTAGCCCCTATTGGCCATGTCCAAGTATCTCTTCATCATGACATCCATGGATATTGATGGTGCAAAACAGGCAGATAGACAAAATATTAATTGCAAAAGAATGACACATTACAAGGCACATTGAACCAGAAATCACGAATGTATTAATGCACCCATGTAGCAAGAAACATGACAGAGATTGTCCATAATTGACTTTGTCATCTATGAGTTTTAGATGTTTCATAAAAAGGGTGTCACAGGGTGTAACAGGCAAGCCGGCTATTTTATACCCTTGGAGCCTCCCCTATACAGTTACTGTTTGTTTTTTAATACCAATGTTGTAAATTATCACCAGTGCATGTGGATTTGTTTGCAAACCAAATAATAGGAACCAGTGATGATCATTTTTCAAAGCATTATCTTGACTGACAAGGTAATAAATGTGATTTCCATTTCATTCAGTTTTGGTTTTGTTCTACATCTTCAATTATAACTGTGCCAAGAAGCTGTATGGGAAGTCAAGAGAGCATTAATTTACCTCGTAATGAGCCATTTAGCCATCAAGTGACTACAAAGCTGGTAGACTAACCTAAAAACTGTATAAAATGTTGCCTAGTTTCATTTTAAATGAATTTCTCTGTGTGACACAAATGTGCTCTCTGTGTATCTGTATAAAAGCTGTTCTCTGCTCAAAGGCAGCTTTGCAAAATGCATCAAACAGAAGAGGTTACCCTAGGAGGGGGGACAGAGTATGTCTTTAGGCTATAACCAAAGAGAGTAGGAGGACTCACATGATTCACCCACCCCTCATCATAATGTCTCACACACACACACAGAGAGGGGGGGCAGCATGTTCTGCTGAGGAGATGGCATTGAGTTAATGCACTAAAGCATCTCGATCTAGGCCAGTGCTCCAGGGTACCACAATGAAAATATTATGGTGAACCTATTGAAAACACCTGGCTGACCTATTTCTGTGTTTGTGTGTGTGTGGCTTAGCAAAATGAGAGAGTCAAAGCACTTGTAGGTGAACTGTTTTGCAACTAATAGGAGAAGGCTGCAACCAATGATCCTCTAACTGGAAGGAACTGGAGTTGGAGACCATGAAACAATATGACATAAACACCCTGACAAGAAGATGAATGTTCAGTGACGTGAACAAGAAGCCCAAAGCACAGATTAGTTACAAACTTGTGGAATTTTCGAAATTAAGTGTTTAGTTTGGTAGTTTAAGCCCTCATCTCCTGCTGTCGCAGGGCTATACGCTGCTCCCATTCAACCACAGACCTTAAAGCTATTTCACAGGACAGGATGGCTCGGATCAGAACGGAACTGTGCGGTTTGGGCTGGTTAACCAAAACCTTGTCATGGTCAAAAGGTGGAAAATGAAAGGTGTATATGAAAATGTTCTTTAAATGTATGCATTTCCGATTCAGCAAAAGCATCAAGCATAAAGTTCTGTGCCATTTTGAATGTAGCCTTGAATGTGCCTGGACACTAGCCTGGAGCACAAAAATGCTTTCACATCGTTTCACTTTGTGCAAAGTGTCTGGCATCCCTCAACTGGCATACATTTCCTTCCTCGTGGGCAGATACTTCTGTGAACTTTTGTGAAATATTTGGCATGCCAGAGCCCTCTGTTTGCTGATTGGCCAGCCAAATATTTATCTAAGGAAACCTAAGCGAATGGAGAAATCCTGCTATAGTGAAACGTGATATTGATTGGAAGCGTTAAGTGGCGTTAGTCTGGCTACTTGGACACTTTATGAGAGTGAGAGACACATGAATGCACATGTAATTGTTGGTTTCTGTGATAGCTATCGTTTTAATTCACCCAAGCAAGACACAGTGTGGATATAACTTCATTCAAAAGAAATTGATGAGATGGGCAGGTATTTGGAGGCTGGTTGAGGAATCTCCTAGGCCCAGTTTAAAAAAAAAAAAAAAAGTAATCAAAGTAATCCAGGTTTGTAAACTCCCAAATAAATCCCATTTACTACGCATCCAATCACACCATGGCAATGACTTCTGATGTGCATCTCCACTCACTGATATGGGAAAAAAAATTCTCAGGAATTTATACCTGTCTCTCTTTTTGTCTGAAATTGCATAAAAATGCATTTTACTAAGCTAACCTGTAAGGGTTCATTCTTGTATCAGTTCTGATATCCAATCAGTGGTCTGTAGTTAGTGAAATCTGTCTGGTTCAACCTTTTCGGCACCCATCAAAAAGCACTGGTGCTCCCCTTGATGTGTACCAAAAAGTGGTATGACACAGGTCAGTTATTTTGGGTTTGATTCCTAAATTTGGAGGTGGAAATGACAAAAACCATATAGAATGGTGGAAATGACCTATTTTGCTGTCACCTTGGCTTTGACTCTCTACTGGGGGACTCACAGACCTCCAGGAACCCAACATCAGCAGAATCACAAAAACCTCAAAAACCTCCCGGATCTTAACCAGACATCTTGGTCCATTTTTGCCTTCAAGACCCTCTGAATACCATTGCAGTTAAAACTTGACAAGAGCACTTGACAAGAGCAGACACTGATGTGGGGGAGCTGGTGCCAAGTCAATTTCGCTTTGACTTGCATTCCTGTTAGCACTCCCATGACATTTATTTAATTACCCCTATTCCTTTTGTTCTCTTTTTTCATTTGCTCTCTCTTTCTCTCACTCTCTCTCTTTGCCATTGGCCAGTTTTGGCCAATTTACTCATTTTGATATGCCATTGGCCAGTTTTGGCCAATTTACTCATTATAAACCTCCCTTGTCTTTTTTAGCTTCAGGTTAGCATATATCATTGAGTCCTTTAGTTGCCACTAGCATCTCATCCATTAGCTTATTGCTTAAAAGTGTCCACAGAATTCCAATATTTATCTTATTTAAAACTTGACTTTTTTGTTGTACAAGGTGTACAAGACCGACGTAAAATTAAATGCAGTGATTTTATAAACCGATATGACATGGAACTATGCTCTCATTCTGGCGTAATAATCAAGTACTGCAAGTTGTTCAAGCTGGTTCAAGCCAGTGACCAAGCAGTCCAAGCCACTGTTCGTTGATTATTACGCCGGAACAAGAGTATAGTTCCATGTCATATTGGAAACGCATTAGAAAATTGCCACATTTCACTTTCCATCGAGACAATGGCTGGATGACGTGGAGAAAGGTGTAATGGTGGCATATCCCTTTAAATCTCCTCTTACATTGCGTTGCATTTGCGTTACATTTGTGTTCCTTTTCAGAAGTTTGAGCTTTGAAGTTTCTTTGCATCAAAATTTTTCCAGTCATGGAGCTTTCAAATGACTCCTGGAGAAATGTAATCCCCTTTACAGAAATGATACCAATGGAAGCATTACACCAAAAACATGCTCATCAGATATAATTCAGATGACACCCTTGCCTTACAAAATATAATTTCACATACTTATGTCGTGAACTGTACCATGGCAGGTAATGGAAGGCACTGTTTTTCTCTTAACACCTTATTCCACGTCTCACGATCCAAACTCTCTTTCATATATTTGTCTGAACATATACTTTGTTTTCATTCACAACAGGTTTCCTAATTTATTACAGCTTGTTTGACAGTTTAACTACATTGCTTTGAATGGCTGTGTTTTAGAAAACAAAAAAGTCCCCTGTAGGCCTGGAAAGGTTCCAGGAGGAGCCTATAGCTGAATAAAGGAAGACCTCTTGGAGATTGACTGATGGAAAGAACATGTGGACTTGACCCATAGGGAATATTAAGTATGCTAGTGTTTTAAATTAAACAGACAGAACCTATATACTGAATTCTATCCCAACTTAAAGAAAGAACAACCCCCAAAAAAGGAAAAGAAGGGGTTAGAAACTAATTAAACAAGAGCTCAGAACTCAGTTTAGGGCCTTTGGTTTATTCTGAGCACAAGTGAAAAGTGCTAAAGCATTAACTGGATTTTCATTGGTATTCACCTACACTGGCTCTCATTTGTCCTATATAACCAAGCCTTTGAGTGATCACAGAGGACAGGAAATGAAACATATTAATGGTAGATGGTAATCCATAGTGATAGAGATTTCACATGAAACAGGGTGATGTTAGATTTATAATTCCAGGGGCTATACATTATTGTTTTTACACACTTTCAGCAGTGTTTTAGAAACTTGGTATCAGTAATTAGACAGAACCTAGATCATTCTGACATTATTATGTCCTGGAGTGCAGATAAATGAGACAGACACAAGATGACAGATGGAACAAGTACACACATTCCATTTCCATTTCACTGACATCATTGAAATCAGCTAGTCTAAACTTGTACTCAGTCAGCCATGTTTTTGTTAAGAATTATGCCAAGTCTTAATTATGACATTTGATGATTCAAGTTTTTATTTCTTGACATCCAAAATACACATTGTTAAAAAAGGAGATATGAGACGCTGGGAAATCTATGTTTATAGAACCCATTCATTCTGTTGCACTTTTGCTGGAGGTGATTTGAATGGCCATTGAAGGAGGGATGTCAAATCCTGGAAAAACAAGGATACATACAAGCAGGCAAAACTTTGAACACACAATTAAAATAAAAGACATGTTCCCTTTCTTCAGACTTCCCATGCCTCCTAGGCACACTAATGTTTCCAATGTTTGTTTACATTGTGATCTATCACAAGGTTCAGAGTATGACTATCATCATCCATTTGTTGCAGATTGTTCAGGATGATTGGGTGTTTTATTTATAGCCCCGCCAATTCCACAGGTGACTGATATTTTTTATCTTGACGTCAGAGTATTTAATTGACAGTGATCAGAGTGTGAAGAAGATTTTAAGCAATTCACCAAAAATGGCTTCAGGAAAGCATTTTATACCTCTCTTTAACCAAACTCACGCAACACAAATATGAGTCAGGTATTGCTGATAAAATATTATAATGTAATATATAGAGACAAACATAATGATAAGATATGAAAATAGACAAACATTGTCTTAAATATTGGCAATGGTATCATTTCATGGCCATTGCTTAAACAACGGGGCCAGTGTCTTTGAGAGTCACAGGACAACTAGAAGACCAGCCTCAAACAACTATCCAAAACTGCAGCACTATTTTTGATAGCCAGTCTCCTCAGAACTGTGGGGGATGTGATGTGATGTGTGTGGGTTGGATCTTTGTATTCATCGAACATTTCCTCACTTGCAGGTTTGTGCAGAGACAGTCCTAGAGACATACATGTGTGACACTGACATGGGTCTCATGGAAATATGAGGGCATGCCAGTGCAGGTTTGATGTTCGCCAAATTACGTTTGTGTGCCTCTGGGCCACCCAAGGGATGAGATGCCTCATATGACGCTTTTGAAATCCAGTCATGAGACAAGCGCCTAGTCAGCTTGTTTTCTCTCTCTCTCTCTCTGTCTATCTCTCTCTTGTTCTTTGGAATATCATAGTGCCTCCTCGGTGTTAATTTGTCCCCATGTACTTGAGTACACTAGCTGCTCCTGTGCTTCAATTCACGCATAAACTGTATAAAATAAAACTACACCTTACTGTTGTGGCACAAATATATATCACTTACTCTGGACTGACTTAGTGTTCTTAAACATAAATAACATGCCAAACTTGCATCGATGGGGTCTTAAACTTGACATACAGGTGTAAGGTTTACTACTCAGACCTGAGTAAGCAGGGCTCTGCATTGTGCAGGTGCAGAAGAAGTGTGGTGCCATCAGTCAGCAGAGCAGAGGAAGCAGCACACAGCATGGCAGTTTATTTTTCTCTTTCCTCTGGCTGGAGTGTAGCTGACTTGCTGGGGGGCCTAAATCTTTTTAATACATCACCTCTTTCAATCTGTCTATACATCCTCTCAATCTTTTTTCTCTTAACTCACCTTTTTAGATGCTTATGCTGGAGCCTATTTTTGCTGATAATTGCACAAATATGTTTGTCAATATGTATGTGAATGTTCAGATGATTTTACATTGTTTGTGTTATTGTTCAAGATTAATGTTTTTTCCATAACTGTTTTTACACTTGTGGTGTGAATATTTTTACAACAAGAAAAAAAATCTGAAATTTCAGTTTCCTTTGTTCCATTATGTAAATAAGTTGTTTTTTTGTATTTTGCCAGCATTTAAAAACTAACTAATATTGTATATTCTGCAAGTAAACTTGACTATCAGACATTAACACTTTACACAACTCAAAGTAAGAATGATTTATTTAACAGTAGTAAAATCAACTTTGCTTTAAGTAACCTTTAAGTAAACATTTTAAGTAAGGCTTACTTTCTTGTAAGTAAAGGGTACGTATGGATGTAAAGTAAGTAAGCGTTAATATGTTGTGTAAAAGAATGAGAGAATGAAGGAATAAAGGGGTGAGAGAATCTTGTCTCTAATTGTGCTCTGAGTTTCCCTTGTACTTTGCATGCACGGCTGGTAAGACAAGTGCAGTGCCTTGGATATGCATCCAACATCTCAACACCATCGTACCACTACCACTACCACTACCAAAAAAATCCCCAGCTACATCACTAAATGACTACAGACCCATAGCACTCACTCCAATAATGATGAAGTGCTTTGAATGGTTGGTCAAGGCCCACATAACATCCAGCCTTCCCACTACTCTGGACCTATACCAGTTTGCATATCGCCCCAAACGCTCCACTGATGACGCCATAGCAACAGCACTCCACCTATGCCTGGCTCATCTGGAAAACAGTCACGTACGGATGCTGTTCATTGACTTCAGCTCTGCTTTCAACATGGTCATCCAACAGCACCTGGTGAACAAACTGAGTGCAGCAGGCATCAGCGCTTCATCATGCAACTGGCTACTGGACTTTCTCACTGACAGACCACAGACAGTAAGAGTCTGCAAAAACTCCTCAGAGACCACCATCATTAACACCGGGGTCCCCCAGGGATGTGTGCTGTCTCCATTGCTGTTCACACTGATGACCCACGACTACTGTGCCAGATTCATATCGAACCACATCATCAAGTTCACTGATGACACAACAGTGGTGGGCCTCATCAGTGACGACGATGACTCAGCATACAGAGAGGAGGTACATCAACTCATCAACTGGTGTGACAGAAACAACCTACAACTCAATGTCAACAAAACAAAAGAATGAGGCAGAATGAGGAGAGCTGATCTCCCCACTTCTGCACTCACCACCTTTTACAAGGGTGCTATTGAGAGCATCCTTACCAGCAGCCTCTCCGTCTGGCACGGCAGTTGCTCAGCTGCGGACAAGAAGGCTCTACAGAGGGTGGTGAGGACTGCTGAAAAGATCATCAGATCACCCCAACCAGCCATTCAGGACTTACACATCACACTGTTCCAAGAGAGCCATCAATATCATCAAGGACACCACCCACCCAGCACACAAACTGTACTCCCTCTTACCATCTGGAAAGCGCTACCATAGCATGCGGTGCCACACAAATAGACTGAGTAACAGCTTCTTTCCACAAGCCATCAGGCTAATAAACACAATGAAGATTCCATGAACATTCCATGAACATGTTACTGACATCCAAAAACAGTCTCAAACACACTGATGTCCATGTTGCTTTCACACTTGCTCTTTACATGCTGCTTTCACACTTGCACTTACAAATTGCACCTTCACTTATTGCACCTTACATATTGCACATTTTTTCGTCCTTTCGTCACTTTTTTCAACCTACACTAGCTACCAAGAAGAGCTACCTCAAACTTTCCAGTGTGGCCACTGCTACATGATCTATAAATTTAATGCCAAGGTGCAGTACATGTGGTGTTTTGGTATGAGTATCTAACCATCTAGTCAACTGTGGATTACCCATACTAAAATCAAATTTTAGCAATGCATTAACTGAGGCAACTCTAAAGCTAAAGTTGGTCCTTGTGTGCGCTCCAATGTGTGCGGCCCTGGTCTTGTGTTTATTGCCATGATCTTCACGGTCAAAGTGATAAATGGAATGGGGATATCACTTTCAAAATATGGCGTTTTAATCTGGACACAATACCGGGCTTAAACAACAAGAGTTGGTCTGAGTGACGGTCCGTGGAGACTCTCTGGTAATGAGAGACGGGCACTAGGGAGGCTTTGGCGTCTGGAGATGAATGCATCTCTGCAATGTAGCTGGCATGCAACGCCTGCACTGGCCTAATGTTTCCCCCGCTGAGCTGAGCTGAGTGGTGTGGAACTGAACGGCAGCCAGCGACAATGGCATGCACACACATACACACACACACTCACTCTCAGCGAGTGCTCACAGATCGTGTTTCACTTCAGAGACTTATTGCCCAGGCTGCCCATCAAAAAAAAAAAAAAACAAAAAAAAAAACAAGGTTAGATAGATAGCCAATCTAGCTAACCTAATTCAAGCCCACTCGTCTCTCAACCAAAACATATCGAAACCTGATCTGATGTCTTTCCTTCATCAAGCAAAAACACCTGGATATGTTTCTCTCTATTGGCCTTGCAGAGCGCTAAAGCCAGACAGTTTTCCATCTTGGAGTGTTGAAAGAAATCAATGTGCCCTTCTTGAATTGGATTCATAATTAGTTCAATGCTAGTGCCAGCTCCGTCTGTGGGCACTGCTGTGGTGTGATGTTGAATGACATCACAGGACATAGGCTGACTTCAAGAACTCTGAACTGCAAATTGTAGGGATACCTGTATTACCTGCACCTAACACATTTAGGATCTGTGTGCGTGTGTGTATGCGTGCACTTGTACATGTGTGTGTGTGCGTGTTTGTGTGTGTTTTAAGATGTAAAGATTGATAACCTCTATGACCCTTGTCAGCAGCATTTGAATGGAATGGGAATGTTTCATATCTCAGACCAGTCCCAAAAGTGTTTGAGCCCCATCAACTTTGCTAGGTGGTTTTCTGTGTGTAGTGTGAGAGCTGTCTTACTGTGAGCCCTGGGGTGGAATATGGTGACAGGAACTTGGCTAAGAGGGCTTTAAACACTTCATAACTTGTTTTTTTAGATTTTTGAACATACTGGTTCCTACTAATTATGACAAGATTGAGCCTTACAGAGGAAATGGAAAACATGTCAGTGATGTTGAATATATCACACACACACACACACACGCACGCACGCACACACACACACACACACACACACACACACACACACACACACACACACACACACACACACACACACACACACACACACACACACACACACACACACAGAGGCAGTGAGATTGATAGGATTGCCAGGAGGTTAATAAAGTACAAAAAATATTAGATTTCTGTATAAGGTGATGTAGGCTAGTTGTAGCCACATGCAACCTAATGATTATCCTAGCATGCTAGCAAGCTTTGTCAGCCAATTTTACTACCATAACCCCTTTATTGTGCACATTTTAACAGCTTAAATGTGGGGGTTTATATATTGGTCCCTTAGAGAGTGATTGGGGGCTACTGCCAAACACTGTCAACGTTTCTTTCTTTGCCATTATGACATGACTGTCACATAATTCCAGTGGCTTTAATAAGATGTAGCACCGCAGTAACGGTGGCAAGATGGCAGTGCCCACACATTTCTCAGCGATTTGTCTGTAGAAAAGGATAACTATCACCTCATTTATTTGGGAGTTGAGACATTATTTTGTTGAGTTCTAAACCAGGGGCTCTCACCCTTCAACAATCAAGTTGGTGTTCACAGTCCTCCCAGTGCTCTACATTTTGATCTTGATTGGACTTATCACTTAAATAACATTTATTTATTTATTTTCTGAGAAGCCATCTCTGTTATCTGGGGAACCAGTTCCATTCACCTTTTTAGGCTAGTCCCCTGCCTGACCACCAATCTGTAGGTAGAGTTTGTGTAGCAAATCACAGCTAGGGGAATTACACAGGAGGCCATGGATAACACATCAAATTATCAGCCCACAAAAGTCAATATTGCAATCATCCAACGCGAGATTGATAAATACTGATTTGGACAAACCTGACAGGACCTAACAATAAGCCTAGCCCACTTCCAATGACAGCCATCTAAAAAAAGGTCAATGCACCCTATTCCTTTGCAATCAGGTTGGGAATTTCAGGTCAGCATTGTCAAGGTTGGATAACAAATTGCTGAAGCCAGCGGTTGATGTGGGTGTATCCACACACGCCACCCAACATTGTGCACATGGCATTAAGAAACTTGCACCAGTGAAAACAACATGGTTCATTTTTCCACGTATAGTAGACATAAAGACATAGAGAGGAATTGACAGTGCGTTTCTCACTATCCCACGGTGAAGAAGAGAGGCACAACAGATAAGACATTTCCTAACACTAAAGAAAAAAAGTGCATAGCAGATAAGGACGTTTTCCTTAACACTAAACAAGACAAGATCATAAGACAAAAAGTTCACAAGACAAAAACACAAGAATGTCACAAGCAGAAACTAATTTCAGTATGATGTGTAGAATGATGAGCAAAAATGTAATTGTGCAAAAGGATTTGGTGTGAGTGTAAAAACAAAAGCAGCAGCAACTTCAGAGCCCAGAGATTTTTGGGGGGCAGGGAGGAGGGGGTGGGAGAGAGAGGAAAGAGGGGAGAGAGTTCAGTTTCCTGACAGCCTGGTAGATAAAGCTGTTTGCTAGCTTGGTGGAGCTGGCATAGATGCTCCTATATCTCCTCCCAGAGTGCAGGAGGCTGAAGAGATTGTGGTGGCTAGTGTCGCTCACAATCGTGGTTGCTTCTCGGGTGAGACGGGTGTTGTATGTGTTTAGCAGGGAGGGGAGTGGGGCACCAATGGTCTTTCCAGCAGTGTTCACTATGCACTGCAGGGTTTTCCTGTTTCCTGTCTGTGCAGCTCCCACCCCATACAGAGATGTACAGATATTTACCATAGTTAAAAGATACTGTTGATGTGTGAAGCTTACGTGCTTTAAGTGCAGTGTGAGTTTGGAGTTAGCACTGCTTCATGTCAAATATTTTGTTGGATTTCAAAAAAATTATAATAGCCTGTACAGATGCATCCCACCTAGATGCTGTAGGATTTGCATTCAAAAACAAGTTTGAGATGTCTGCCGATCCTCTCTTTGAGGAATACCTCTTTGTGGAGTACTTTTATGTCTCTGTGCGGGACTCCCTCACTCCTGTGCTGGCTCTGACAAGAGTCTGAGTGACACAGTTGGTAGACATGGGACAGTGGTGTTTGGCAGTGTTGGTGTGATGGTGCTGGCCTTGGCCATCAATCAGCTAAAAAACAAGAAATATCTTTAGACTGATGAATTTAAAAAGATGAGACTTAAATGAATCATTTCCCAACTCTACATTTCCCAGCTTAAACATTGTATACTGGTTGTCTAGTGTGGGGAGATTTTCAAATCCATTTTGAAAATCAAAGAAAAATAGAAGGATTTTGTAATCTTGAATTGAACTAGAATGTGTACGTTATTCTGTGTGTAGTTCATTTGTGTATCTGGGTTAAATTAGTTGTTCATGGGTTCATAGGTGGTCATGCTAATATACTTGGAAAACATGCTGTATACCATAGGTACTGTCCGTCAGTACTTGATATTAAGATCAGCATATCACTGCTATCAGGTCTATCTATATGTTATTGATTGATTGATTGCAACAAACTTGCTTGCTCTTGCGTAAACCTACATGAAAGTATGAAATTATTGAAAATGCACTGAAAAGCCAATCTCCTCCAAGGACAAATACTTTGCTGTTGTCCTTGAGAAAAATTGTTTCCACTAGCAAATTTTGTGAGATTATTCTGCCACCATGTGGCAGTATTTTGAAACAGCTACTTTTTTGTACTTAACCTCTAGATTTCATAAACTACAATAATAAACAGATGTGCTTTTTACAATTAAATGAATGTTGGCTCACTCTAGTTTGCTCGCTACATTCAGTGTGTGTGTGAGTGTGTTTGAATGTGTGTGTTTGTGTGTGTGTGTGTGTGTTTGTGTGTGTGTGTGTGTGTGTGTGTGTGTGTGTGTGCTCATGGATGGGTCAAATGTGCCTTTGTTTGTTATTATTGAAAGACTCTTAGTGCAAAATTAGTGCAACCCTGCTGCTAACATTTATCTAGGTAAACCTGATCAGATTCTACTAACAGATCCACTTCAACAAGTTCACTGGACCCTGTACTCAGCTATCTAACATGAGTGTGTGTGTGTGTGTGTGTGTGTGTGTTCTGCCTTCCATAAAAAATAGTTGACCTGCAAACTACAAAAGCCATCTCCACTAAGAGCCACCACAACACTTGCATAACCTTTTACACATGCATTATGGCAAACAAATAGATAGAAATAAGCAGTGTCTATTTCCCGTAAGTGCCTTTGAATAATTCATTTTATTTCAAAAATAACCTTCCAATCACTTTTACATACACTCTCTCTCCACAGTGAACACAGAGGTTGATCGATAAACCTCACAGGAAGTGCAGTTTTGGTTTGGAGTAAGCACTGCTACATGCCAAACAGCTGGACAGCAGGTCCTCAGGATAAATAAGCTGATGCACATAATGACCTTATCTGAATTGCAGTTGCAATCAGAAATCCAACCACAACTACACATTTTACTTAGTTCCTGCTCATATGTATCCTAAAATGGGAATGGGAGTAAGATTGGAACAAGATTCATCGTTCCTTTTATTTTCATTTCTTTATACCCGACCCACTACCCCCCTCTAGAACCAAAGGACTCAGGAGGTCTCAGGCCCTGTACTACACATATGTTACCCAACCTTGTGTGCGTGGCAACTAAGAAAAATTGGCCGGATTATTGGTGGTTAAATACCAGAGATGGGGACTTGAGTCATAGTGACTTGGGCTCGACTCGAGTCTTGACTCGGACTTGGAAGTTAAAGACTCGGGACTTGACTTGAGACACGATGACTTGATCCTATGATCCTATGAACGACTTGACTGCTATTCACATCATGTTTTCAGTTCAAAACATTAAATGTATAAATTATTTTACAAAAATGATATTGATTACACCGTAGGAGCGCGGGCTGAGAATAGCGTTGTCATGACTGGATCTGTCAGTCATGCCCTCGCTACGTAAGCCTTACACCACGCCACATTGTGCCCATCACATCAACGTCAGGACCAAGAGTAATTATTTTTGGCTTCAAGGATTATTGTCAATGTCAAGAAGGTAAACGACGGACAGCGGTGTGCAAGACATGCAGTGTAAAAATTACGGACAGCCAGACGACAACAGAGCCAGTGCTAATTATGAAATGAACATCAAGATATGTACAAATGGGTCTTGTTGTAAATGTACGTATGATATTATGCCTAATAAAAGAAGCGCAAAGAATCTTTATCTATACAAATGCAATTTTTGTTATGGGAATGGGTTCTTAAGTCTCCCCAGCATAAAAAATAAGGTACCCTATAGAGTATATGTGGGAAAAGACCTTGCATTCAAACTATTCCAATTATACTTAATTGCCATTACAATATTATATATACAATATGTATTAATATTTCATTGATACAGCAGTAATAGGCTGATGAAAATTTTAAACATTTCAAATACTGTTGGCAGAAGTGATCTGTAGATCCAAAGCCATCTATAAATAGTTTTATTATGTTATTACTGTTTTATTTGAGTCTATGATGTATTGAGTATTTACAATGCAAATCCAAATTATTGTTATATATTAACAGGTTGGGCACATTGCCCAGTGATGTTTCCTGACAGTTACTTACACCTTGTTTTTTCACTTTATTAAGATCAGATTCTGTAGGTAAAATGACAATATTAAGGTGACTTGACTTGGACCTGACTTGACCACAGGACTTGACTTTACTTGACTTGACATAGCATGTGACTTGACTTGACTTGACTTGCCCAAGAAAAAAATACTTGGGACTTACTTGTGACTTCAAGGCTAAGACTTGAGACTTACTTGAGACTTGCACATGTGTGACTTGGTCCCATCTCTGTTAAATACATCCTCAAAACACATAAAATTTGCTGCTGCTACAGATTTGTTTCCACTTGCACACTTTGTGAATTTATACTGCCACCGTGTGGTAGTATTTTGAAACCGCTACTTAAAAAAAATCAACCAACTAAACTATAAATGATAGTAATAAATTAAATTACAGTAATAAAATACATTTAAATTAAATGGATGACTCTCTCTAGTTTGCTAGCTACTGTGTGTGTTTGTGTGTGTGTAAATCCTCTTTAATTACGTCCCCAGGGACCAAAACAGAACGCCACCGTCTCGCTGTCCATGGCGAGCGTTCTGCGTGGAGTTGGACGTGCCTTGGACCTCTGGCCACGAGCATCCTGCTTTTGCTGGGCTCTTGTCAATGCTCAACCTAGTCGTCAGAGGTGTAGAGGTAGCGTGGCCGAGCGGTCTAAGGCGCTGGATTAAGGCTCCAGTCTCTTCGGGGGCGTGGGTTCGAATCCCACCGCTGCCATTATGGCAAGCAGTGGCAAAAGACACAGCTCACCCTTTGCCCTCTGAGAGGGCAAAGTAAAGATCACCATCTCACTGTATGTGTGTTTGCGTGTGTGTGTTTATAGGTGATACTTTCATGGCCTGCTCCAGCAGCTCCACCTCCTAGTTGTGGTTCCCTGCCCCTGGCTGATTTGGTCACACCTGCACCCACTCTCCTCGTCAGCCACCACCTTAAAAGCCATGGCTGTCATCAGTCTTTGCCAGATTCTTGCCTTGTCACCTGCTTCTTGGCTATCACAAGCTGCACTTTTGGATTTTCTTGTGTGACCCCTTGCCTGTTTTTGGATCCTGGATTTTGCCTGGCCCTGCCCGTACCTCCACTGTGAACCTTCCACTTCTGCCTTGAATTTTTGTGCCTTTTATGTTTTTGCCTGGGTGACCAGTTGCCTCTAAACTCCTGTGGGTTTTTGTAAAAGTAAACGATTAACTCACATTCTGTGTCAGAGTCTGCTTTTGCGTTCTTTATTGACACCTGGCCTTCGGGCCCTGACAGATACAGCCTTAGACCCCATCAGAAGGTTTGAGAGTTTGGGAAGGTGTAGGCAGTTTGTACCACTGAAAATGCACAATTGTCTTAATAAATAAGATGCCATTGTGTCAAACATCAATTGATAAGCAAATGCTGCAACAAACTTGTTTTTGTTTGTGTAAATGTGCACAGCATGAAATTACAGTATTTTTGGTTCAGTTCAAAGCTGGCGTATGGACCCCACACCATGCAGGATAAAGCGTTTTGTGACATTTTTGGTAATTAGGCTTACTGACCTGATTTGGTGTTAGCTGGAGCAAGTTCAAATGCCCTTTTTTCGCCCTGGCTAACTCCTACTAGTGTTGAACCTAAAATTATGTAATCAATATTCCTCAAAACTCTGTCTGCTTGTCTTCACACACTGGTGATTGTTAGAGATTCTCCCCTTATTGTAAATGTCATGGCGTACATAGATGAAGCACAAAATTAAAAGTTCTATAACAAAATGTTCTACTTGGCAGTAACACATTTGCAGGTTTACACTGCCACCATGTGGTAGAAATTTTAAAGAACAGGCCCCTCCATCATCCACAAAACCTATCACCTAATGCCAATTGGTGTTGGTGTACTTTGCGTGCTTAAACCAGATTGTCTGTTCTTATCAAACAGTTGTACAGAGGTCAAGGTCTCAGACACTTTGCTCTTGGTTTACATTTTTGTTAACTCTTTAAATTGTTGGCTAGTTTAATTTGTTATTTTACTGTTAATGTCATTTTGAGGTGCATTTTTATCACTATGCAAGTGAGTATATGTTAAGATTTCCCTCTCAGTATTTTCAACTCTGATGTTAAGAGCTTCACTTCAACACTCTGATGTGCACTCTAGGCTGCAATGGCAAATGCACCTGGCTAAGTCATGTGTAGCACTGGACACTGGCCCAGTGGCACTGGCTGAATTAGGCCTAGATGCAGTATCAACCAAGTATTGGTTTGAATAACTTTCAATACCTTTTGCCATAACTTAATTGTGATCCTGCATTTGACTAACACCAAGACATACACACAGTAAATAGGACTGCTTACTGCAAGGTATAAAATGTTGTTGTAGGCCTAAGCTTGGGTAGCTCCACTTATTGCTTTAGTCACCAGTTTAGCCTGTTGCATCGAGCGCTTTCTCATCTTTTACCTTTTGCATCTGAAACCTATCCACTGGCATATGTTAGCTCTGCAGTGCGCAGATACTTTCTGCTTCAACCAGTCGCTACTGAGGAGATATGTAATGCCCTGGAACGCACCGTTTGAATTCAAAACATTATCGCTTGCAGCCCTTCCTTTGTTCGCTGACTGGCCCGCACAGTTCAGAGACGAACCTAAGGTGCGAACCTAAGCCTATTGGTTCAAACTTGAAAAGTACACAACCGACCAGAACCCAGAAAGAGGCTGACAATCTGCTGGCTTGTCGGTTCTCTAGCGGTCTGCCGGTGAATGGGTTGCCATTGTTTCAGCATATTTGAAATATGTTTTCTGGGAAATACCATCTGTTTCAAAATAGCAGTGGCCCACCAGCAGATTGCTGGAGAACAAGCAGGCAAAGACAGGGTACCAGCCAAAACTCTGATCGAGCGATTCTTTCGCCATTGAACAAGGCCAATTATTGTCTCAAATAGGACAATGATTTGGTGAATGGACAATGATTTGATTTGAGTGATGTGTTTTATCTGCACTTAGCCTGGTTCTCACAAATACTGATCTGCTATGCATCTCAGTCTGGCCAGTAGGCCTATCTCCACTTTGACCATTTGCATGAGACAGGGTATCAATCAAAAACTGGCCTTTACCCCAACACAATGCAGGCAGGCTTAACACAAAATGCGACACAAAATTGTCCAGACTGAGATGCATAGCAAATCCAGACTAATCGGCACTGATTTTCTGAACATCAGAGATTATCCTGCATACACAAACAAGAGGCAATGTATAGATTGAGAAACGAAACATAGCTACAGTATATACGTTGTTTAAATCATTTATTGAAATATAGATCATCTGAATGTACATAATCATAACGCATATTACAAATCAGGAGGATAACTTCTGGTATTGGGAGTAACTATCTATCATACTGTACCATGGAATATACTTCATACCTTTTTCATCCTTTCACTCTTTCTCCCCGACTTCAACATTCATGTCACTGTCGCCACACAAACAGACACAAAAATGTGAACACTTTGTGATCTTCAATCACAAAATGGCAAATCCTCCGTTCTGACAAAACTAACCCAAAGGGGTGAAAACTAGAGGGGGAAAGTGCAACAGTATACAATATGCCTGTGAGGTATATCACAGTCAACAGTAGGGTCAGAGAGCGTCGGGCAGTGACACAGCTGGAAATTTCAAATGGGATATTCACAAAAGCAAAATACACATAAAACTCTTCATTACATTTACAACAACACACTTTTAAAAAGGACATTATCAGCTCCGAATATTAGTGGGCCAAGTCTGGTGAAATCAGGGAATGTGTGATGCTTTAAACACAAATATTTTTTTGTTATTTGATGACAATGCCAAACGGCACTTACATACACCATGTTGAATTATTTGAAATACTGTATGAAATAAGGAAGTTGTGACTGAATTATTTCATTGGGCTTGTACAAAGGCTTCCTGTCCAAGCCAAAAGATTTCACAAAAGAAAGCAAGATCAGACAAATGCTGCCACAATAACAAGATAACACAACTTCTGCTCAACATCTGATACACAAATAGGCTGCCACATAGAGAGAGAACCAAACAGGAAAAGAAGCAGGACTGTGGAGACGTGAGTTGGCACGACATGCTTTCCCTTCCACCTTACTGATTTGGTCTGTGCTTTAACATGCTTGAGAAGGCCAAATCACAAAGCTGCTTAAACCCTGGGTTGGCTGCTTCAGTGGTCTTGGATGAAGCCCTCATATTTTCAAAAAGGTGTCTGTTATGTGTGTTTCTTCTCTCAATGTTTACAAGTTTGATTACAAAAAAAACAAAACAAAATATGGCATGTCAACATCTGATCCCCTTCAACCTTCTCAGCATATACGGCAATGGCCAAAGTGATCTTCTAGGTGATATTCCATTGGTCTGTTAATTCCAGCACATCTAATATCCAGCAAGGCCACTACTCCAAAACTAGCAACACACACTCTGAACTATAAAGCACACTTATCATCATTACCACTCCTCACAACAACTGTTAAACGATGGAAGCTCTCTTTTTTTTCACATACAGCATTGAAACATGTTCCAGCTTATTCACAATAATAGGTTGGTATGTACCTTGACTTGTTTGGTTTAAATCACTGGCCAATGGAAGCCATTTCTGTATATCACAGGTTAACATAAAGCTAATACAAGTATTGGTTTTGGTTGTAGAAAATAGCAGGACAGTTGTAAGTATAATAATAACCTATAAACTATACACCAAATGCAAATGAAATAGTTGAGCTGTATGAGGACAAAACTAAGGACCTAAAGATGCTGGAGACAAAAAAAAATATTTTTGGTCTGCTATCAAAGTGAAAATGCATTTTGCTGCTACTTGGGTTCCTGTTTGATTTTAACTGTATCATATCATACTTTACAAAGGTCTAAGTCACAAAGGTGCATGCAACTTATAAGCCATAGTCTTCTTCATTTACAAAAAAACACTCTTTACGCACACACACACACACAATATGCATACACACACACACACATACATACACACACACTCCTCTTATATTCACAAATAGTACATATTTATATGTGCTACAAAGTAAAAAAATAAATTCAAAAAGGCTGCACACGTATTCAATAGTTGACAACTACGATTGCTTACAAAAACATAGATTCATAGTTCAGCGATTGTGCTTTTCAATTCAAAGTCAGTTATTGGTCCTCATTGAGAGTCAACTGGTGACAAAAGAGAAACGTTGTGTGTGTGAGAGAGGCTGAGAGTGTGTCCTGCAGTCCATGCTGAATACCACAGAGATGCAGGTGACGATGGACCCAAGGAGACCATCCATTGCTTTTTTTTTTTTAGATCTTTTTAAATAAATGTCTGTAGTGGTTTTTGACAGTCTTGATGGACTACTAAAGAAAGAGGTCTTGATGCTCGTTTTGTCAGTTTTGGTGTTTTTGTTCAGGTCTTCAATGAGTCTTTGCTTATCTCGCTGCATCAGGAATGCCCACTTAAAATTCTGTAAATTAAAAACTGACACACACACACACACACACACACACGCAGACATGCACATACATACTATATGTCCATAGGCTATTGTATACTCTCTTGAGTGTGTGATGCATGGGTAATTCAGGAGAAAGGGATGTTGTTATGCTTGCTGCTGCTGAGACGTTCACAAAGTTACTCTCCATTCTCTCTTAGTCCTCCACCCCAGTAGAGGGCACTGTCCGAGTGAACAGGATCCACATGCGCAGGGTGTCAGTGATGGTTCTCCATCACAGAGGAAGCAAAGTGGTTTGAATTTTTCTCTGAGGGGGCATGTCAGGGTGGAAAACAGGAAGAAGGAAGTGAGATGAGGAGGAAGGGGGGCAGATTTTTTTTTTTAGGGGCTGAGGGGGTGGTGGATGGGTTGGTTGAAGCTTTGCTTGTAGTCTCTACTCCCACCCTCACTCTCTCACTCCCAACCCCTCCATAGCGGTACTGTCCTGGGTGGGGCAGATCACAGAAAGCTGTCTTCCACCAGGTCGCTGGAGTCCAGGCACATCTCATCCAGCAGGGTGATGTCCTCCAGAGTCTCAACCTCCATTCGCTTGGCAAGGGTGGAGCTGCTGGAGCCGGTCTCAATGGCACTCTCTTCAGACGTCTGTGAACTGCAGGAGTGGAGGGGTGACATTGGACAGAGGTCAAGTTAACTTTCACGAGCTGATTTTACAGTGATTAGAATGGATGTCCACATTTGAGTGATTTACACTTAGAGTTCTATTATTCCATTTAGAACGGATTTAAATACTTTTTCTACCTCTTAGTCCGAGGGTTGATTAAATAAACAAGACCTGGTGACTGAAACTGACTCCTAGAGAAGACCTTTATTAAGACATTAATATTACAATTCTAATCCTTACTCTCTCAAAAATCAAGAGAGGCAGTGGCATTAAACATTTCTGCACATGCCACCTAGTGGTCACACTAGGGAATGCATAGCATCACAGCAATCCAATAACATAGAGGATTAATCTGGATTGTTTGTGCTTGGTACATTTGTGAAGATATATGGCAGACTATTCACACTACAATGGGCTCTAACAAGACATGGATTCAGAGAGAGCAGAAAACTGCTTCTTTGTGTGTGACAATGGTGATGAATTGTGAGGGTGTGGGGGGAGGGGGTACCTATGGCGGTTCCTCTTGCTGTACTCCTCGTCAGACAGGGGGTCGAGGTCAGGTAGAGGGATAATGTAGCCGCTGTCCGAACTGAGGCGCTGTTCGTCGAAGCCGCTCTCGCGGTCCTTCAGCTTGCCCTGGTTCTTGTAGGTGACACCGATGTAGGCATCATCGTCTTCAATGCCAATGCCACCACCCATACGCTGCACGCGTGTCACGGCCGGGTGGTCGCTCTTCAGGAAGTCATGGTTCATACGCTCGTAACTCTGAGGTGAGAAAAACAGTAGACAACAGACAACATGAGCAAAAAAAGTTGTATTTGTCTCTATAATGAGTTTTTTTTTGTTTTTCTGTGTTGTGCCAGATGTCTGTCACGGCATACTAAAGAAAACTGTTATGTCCTCAAGATATCTATAGAGGGCACTGTTGGGTAATGATTGGTTTGTTTTTGCCAAATGTGTATGCTGAAATCCCAGCTCAGAATTCATGATTTATAAACTCACTGTGGTTAGTTATACAACATTTCACATGACACACTGCAGCCTAAGATAGCTGTTGTGGTTTTTAAAAGATTGCATTAAAACTTTAAAACCTAATGTCTCTCTCACTTCAAGGCCTGGTGCATAGCAAAGATGCAGAATTGGGTAATAAGATAGACTACATGAGCCAAATGCAAATGCTAATTCTGCAAATTAAGTTGATATAATTATATTTATTTTTAAGATTTCAAGATCTCTGCAGAATTTTCAAAGCCTCTAAATAGATACACTTCTATTGCCTATAGTGCCCCAACTAAATGTCTCAACTGCCGATTTTTTTGCAGAGATGGCAAATGCCAACCTTCTCAGAGCGGTGTGGGGGAGGAAAACACTACCTGCACCTAGTAAACGAGGGTAATGGTACCCTATGCTGACACACGCACCGCCTGCTCCACCCAGTCAGACGTATGCTCCATTACAGCAGCTGATCTGCGGCAGTCCCTCTCCCTCCCCACCGGCTTTTAGGAAGCCTGTAAACCAACCACATTTCCCACCACACCCCAGCCCGAGGTGCTATAACAGGAGCTAGTTATTCCACAGCAGAGGCAGACAGAAAAACCCAAACCTCGGCCCCAAGTACCGCTGGGAAACGGAGTTTGAAGTGCCATGTGTGGCATCAGATTTAATAGAGCAGTTATGGCTAAGCCACGGGGGCTAACCCTGGAGTGGCCGGTCGTTAGCGTCGGCCGCTGGGACGTTCGGCTGTGCCGAGAAGGAGCTACGGGGGTGTTAGCCAGCTGGAACACTGGCGGCGGTGGCGGCACCAGTGCTAATCACTGACAGAGAACTCGGCTGCTTTGGCAGCGGAAATGCACACGTAGCCAAGGGCGCTCTCTGCATCTCTTTCTCCTTTCTTTCTTTCTTTTCCTCTACTCTCCCTCTTCCCATCAGTCTAAAGTCCAAACAAATCTTTTTTTCTTTCTTCAAAAGTCTTCTTTTCTCACTTGCTCTCTTTTTTCTCTCTCTCGCAGAATCAGAGTTACTAGTCTCAGAGAAACTACTCTCCACTCTCTCTTCCTCTCTCTCTGTGACTTAAAAAAAGTCTGAAGGAAGCACAGGAAGTGGTTGACGTTCCGTAAAAGTGGGAAGGAGTTCACCATTTTATTAGTGCTTAGGACAGAATTAAAGAATCCCTGTGGCTCTAAAATGGAGGAAAAGAAAAAAAAAGGACAGAATGATGGATGGAGTGAGAGAAACGGATCGCAGAGAGAATGTTAAAGAGGGAGAATACCACGACCTGTATCTGTCTGTGAGTGTGAGAAAGAGGGGGAAAGGTAAGGAAGCAGAGAAAAAGGAGAAGAGATATGATAGGTACAAGAGAAGGAAAAAAAGGGAGTAAAGAGGGGGTCATTCAAAGGTTAAAGGTCATGGTATGCATAAAGAGAGAAGCTGGATGAAAAAAGTTAGTGTGTGTTTCAGAGACAAAAAGAGAACAATTAAGAAAATGAAGAAAGAGAGAGACTGCATGTGTGTGTGTGTATGAGAGAGAGTGATAGAGAGAGGTAGAGAGGGAGAAATGTACAGAAAAAGAGAGAAAAAAACAGAGAAAGAAAGAAAAATAGAGATGATAGAGGGAGACATACCCTCTTGTATCCTGCAGGTAGTAGTGATGCCACAGTCTCACTCAGGTTCAGGAAGGACGGCCTCTTCTCTGGCTCACTGTTCCAGCACCTCGTCATCATCTCATAGCTGCAAGACAGCAGTCACACCAGTTAATACACAACACATTTTATACTTTTTTTTATACATCTTTAACACTAACTCTCTGCATTTGACCCAGTTAACACACACACACACACATTCAGACTCACAGGCCTACTTTGGCCAAAATGAACATATAGGACTAAGACAACCAGACTATTCAATGCTTCAAATTTTAACTTGGATAAAATTTCATCATCCTGTAAGTGCCACTGACCATGAAAATGTTGAAAATAAGAAAATTGAGTTTAAGCACATAAGCACACTGAATATGGCACATCCTTGCACATGATAAATAATCATTTAACCTCTGAAGCATCTCTCAGGAAGTGTATGAACTGACACTGTGCTCTATGTCTTCACACAGAAGTGGGACGTTCATATCAAGAGATTTGCTTAGATAACACGACGCTGCATTGACTGTAGTCAGAGTTGAGAGAGTAATGGACATACACATCATCAGAGGCATGCTCAGGCTTGGTCATTCTGTAGCCACTTTTAATCTTGTTGTAGAAGCTTGAGTCAACCACCATGCCTGGGTAGGGAGTTCCTCCTTTTGGACAAAAGACATTAGCATGAAATCAAGTTCACAGGGGTGAGATCAGTTTTCATGCTACAGGCTATGAAGACATGTTTAACCCTGACTTCAACACAGTTAAAGCTTTTACCCAGAGAGAAGATCTCCCACAGCAGGATCCCATAGGACCAGACGTCGCTGAGGGTTGTGTACAGGTTGTCAAAGATACTCTCTGGAGCCATCCACTTCACAGGCAAGAAAGTCTGTAGAAAGCAATGCACATGTTAGACAATGCCTCTCTTGCTAACTTCTCTCTCTCTCACACACACACACACATACACACACACAAATACATAAGCATGGACTGTAGGTACATAGGTACATTCAGACACAAACTATTGCATGCATGCTCACATGTTTATGCTGACACATAATGTGCACATGCACACACACACACACGCACCACCATACTTACACTTCCTTTGGAGACATAGTTGTTGTCATGCATGATGTCTCTGGCCAGGCCAAAGTCACAGATCTTGACAATTTTTCCTTGGGAGAGCAGAACATTCCTGGCAGCCAGGTCCCGGTGCACACACTAAAGAGCAGGGAGAGAGAGAGGGAGAGAGAGAAAGAGAGAGGAGCATGAAGATGAAGTAGATGTCTACCTATTTACTCATTTATTCATTTACTCCTCTTCATTCATTCACTCAGCTGATGTCATTCACTCATGCACTGTTGCCTCTGAGTGACCCTTTCACTTCTTTTCTACAGCAGTGGACACTCTCTTGTGAATGTTTCCCTTTTGTCCCCTTCTCATTCACATACTTCAACTCTCTCGTCCTCTCTTTTCTCGCCACCTCATTCTAGTCCTCTTTCAAAAGGTCATTATTTATTTTATTTTCTTGCACACACACACACTCTCTCTCTCTCTCTTTCTCTCTCTCATTCCTCCTTTCGTGGTGGTCTAGTTCTTGGACTTGTTTAGACGACTCTGGCTTTTGGGGTTTTCACTCTCTGTCCTTGGGAAAGCTCTCCTCCTCCTCCTCCGCTGTCCAGCGGCACACACACACACACACACACACACACACACACACACAGTCCAAGGGATAATCAGTGTAATACTGAATTAGTAGCCTACAGCTGCTGCTGCTAGGCTACCATGTAATCACTCGCTGCAGCGCGCCGGGGGGGGGGGGGGGTTAATGACAGTACGCGGTGCACTATTTACGTCCCCTGTTAGCCACCGCGCTGGGGTGAGTGAGCTCAGCCTATACACTCACAGCTATCGCTAAACCCCACCATTAGAGCACCGAAGTCCTGTTGGCAGAGCTGTCATCTTCAGAAAACACAGCACATCCCCCCCTCCACCCAACTCCAGCCCCGTAACCTACCATCATGTTAGTGGTTAGCATAGAAAACATACGGCGCGGATTGCATCCCCCACCACTCCCACCATCACCCAAAACACTTGTACATACACATGCACAAACTCACACACAGACACAGACACACACACATACATACAAACACACACACACAGTCCATCACCAGGCACTGTGGTAATGTGCACTGCTGTTTGCAGTGAAATGACAGCCTCGAGTAACCCCACTAATGCACAAATCACATAGTTCCAGAAGTAAGGCAGGGTGAATCTCAGTACAACTAAAAGCACTGGGTTCAGATGCTGTCTAGTTGCTAGCTAGTCTCCTCGCCATAAAGTGTGCTATTCAAAAAGCCAGCTCAATTAAACTATACAGCCCTGATAATCACACATCCTCACCAGCATAACATGGCTGCAAAAGCTATAATGCATATTCCCAGCATTTCACTTTAAATGCTGGGAATGTCCATTATAGCTTTTTGACAATGTTACACCCAAAAGAGGTGTAATGAAACTTGTGAGGCATATTTTAAGACTTTGATTAAACTCTATGAAAATATCCCCTTTTGCAATATATTTTCTCTCGTATTGTTATTTTGCTTTGCGTGTTTGTGTGGCTGTGAATGCATGCTGGAACTTCAGCCCACTACTCACGTTCTTGGAGGCCAGGAACTCCATGCCCCGGGCAACCTGGTAGGTAAAGCTGAGGAGGTCCATGGTGGTGAGGCCCTCGCTGCTGTCATCCATGAGCAGGCTCTCTCCCTCACCTTCTGCAAGGACACACACACACACACACACATTCATAGCGAGAGAGAGGGAGAGAGAGTTAGAGTTGTCCACCACTGAATGACTCAGCTCAGGCTACCCATAAAACTTGTGTGTGTTTGTGTTTGCTCAAAGAAAACACACACACACACACCGGTCGTATTTATAGCAATAGCCGCTTAGTGCCATCTCTGACCGATGGCAAGGCAAAGCATGCATTAAGATGCGGGCGCTGCAATTACTCTCCCAAATTGAAGGGTAGACGGAAGGCAATGCCCCATTTAAGAGCTGGAGAAGGGTGGACCCCCTCTGCTATCGCTGGCTGTGCTTCACTGGTGAGACCGCGGCCGGACCGAGCCAAAGCACGGCGCCGGGACGAACCAAAGTGACCAGAGCGAAACATAGCGAGAGGAAAAGAGGGTGCATGAGAAGTAGGAAGGAAAGTGAAGAGGGAAAATATGACAGAGGCCAGAGAGCAGGAAGGCGAGATAAACAGAGATGATGGAAAAGGAAAGCAAGAAAGACTAGAATAGAGAGAAAAAAGAGGAGGAAGAGGAGGAGGTGGTGCGGATGGTTATAAGGACTGAGGAGGACAAGGAGTAGGATGATAGGACATAGAGAAGAGTATGATGAGAGAGAAACAGGAAGAAAAAATGTGGAGGTGTGTTACACCTGAGTTGCTTTGAAAAGAGTTGGGTAGTCATGCATAATAAGAGTTGGAAAGGAAGATGAAGAGTCTGAAGGAGAAAGATGAAGATGAGGAAGAGGATGTGGAAGATGAAGCACAGGGGAGGGAGGTGCTGGTTAGTTTACTCATGGGAGTGTGGGTCAAACAAGGAGAAAGAGGGAATATAAAGAGGAGGTGAAGGAGGAGGAGAAAGAGGAGGAATAAGGAGAAGAGGAGCATCCGTTAGAGCAGGTGGAGGAGCTGCTGTGAAGGGGAAAAGAGGGAATAAGGAAGTGGAGGTAGAGGAGGTGTGTGTATTACCGCCAAACTGCTTGTGAGAGGGAGGATGGTCGTAGTCGGACCCCTGCAGGTGTGAGTACTTGGAGGCCTGGTTCATCTCAAGCATTGGCACATACTGAGTGGTGTCAGCCTGCTTCATGTCCATGTAGTCCCCTTTGCCCTCGAAAGACAGGATCACATAACTGCAACACACACACACACACACACATAAAAACATGACACACCATTACACATGAGCACACCAAATCTAATGATCTCATGATAAGTTCCCTGTCAACATGTTGTCAGACTTTGCTACAAGCTGACCATTGCTGGGGCAATAACCTCATTGTTTACGAGTAGGTGGAACCATAAAGAGATGAGCTCATCTCGGTCCAGCTGTTGATCGGGATGTTGACCCGCTGAGGAGCTGTGGGCAGTGACATCACACTCCCGCTCCAGGGGGAGGTTAGCGGTCCGTGAGTGGCCTGATGCAGCAGGAAGTCGCTTTTTCATGATGAGGTCACTCAGGTGACTGGACTGCACACACAGCACAATCAGGTGGTGAATGGGAAATGAGGTCCTCAAGGAAATGCCTCTGAGTGGACTGGGGTGGATTAGATCACCATTTTGCATTAAGTCAATGGCTTAATCTCACCAGACAGAAAGAGAGGGAGAGAGAAAGAAAGAGAGAGAGGGATGAATCCCAATGCCCCACCTAACCCTAAACCATGAACCCTGAAAGACTTAACCTGCACAAATCAATCATTTTATTTCATACAGAGCTCATGGCCTACGTTGAGGATTCATCAATATTAGGATTCATCCATGCTCTCTCTCTCTCTCTCTGTGGGACTCGCACCTGGAATTGTTTGCCCCTCCAATCCTTCTTTTTCACTGAACTGACAGAGCTGTCACTCCCCCTCTTGAGAAATGAATGGGTGCTAAACAGCGCTGATTTGATTAGGTGTAAATCCAAGAGCGTTTTCCGTGGTCTCCCTCCCGAGCTGAGATTCGATTACAGCCAGAGACGCCAAGCTGTCTCTTTTCGCTCCCCTCACAAAAAAAAAAACGCTGAGGCTCTTCGACTTGTCCGCCGCCCCACAAAGAGCCGACTGTCAACCGAGGGGACTTAACCTTGACCTCGGGCATCCAAAAAACATGGACCACGGGTCAGTTTTTGCGGAGAGCACAGCCGAACATCCCTGATTGAGGATCCTTGATGGATTGACAACGTCAGTCAGTGACAGAAAATAACTCTGGGCTCTCGGCCTGAGACCAGGGTTCAGCATCATGGGACAGATCCATATTTATATCTCAATGGGCGCCCTGTTTGCAAGGTTAACTCAATTTCAAATGCACTGCCCCCACACTGCCCAGGGGTGGCTGAGCGGCTGTGAGGAGGCCACTGCTTCTTTGAGGTACTCAGTGAACCACTGTGCGTACTCTCACAGAGGTGGTAAACATCAGGTGGAGGTGGTTGTGTTGTGGGTGGAAGGGGGAAGATAAACTCAATAAACTCAGTATCAAACGCTTTGCCACAACTCTATCTCAGCATGGGTGGTATACCTCCTCAACTAGCCCATACAGAAAACTCCTATTTAAAACATACATGATTCTTATTGGTCCTATGTTGCCTATCCCACATGTCACTCCTCTGTCCTGACTTCTAAGCTATGGACTAATGCCCATTTATTTGCTTTTGTTTTTGCTGTATCTGTCTTTTTCTCTTTAATTGAGCTAATACTCTAATTTAGACTGTGCAACTTCACTACAAGTCATACATTAGTATTTCAATGTTAATAAACTCATTGATCCTTGATCCTTGTAACAGTATATGCAAGAACCTACACTTATGTAATTGGTATAATCTCAGCCTATATATTTGTGCACTAGGGGTGAATGCATTAAGTGTATTCTCTGCAGAGGGAAATTGGGTGGGGTTAAGTGATGAGTGTGTGGGCATGGGTGGACCTGGGCAGTGGGTCGGTGCCGTGACCCACCTTCTGCTGGTCTCGTCAGCCGGGTTGATGCCAAAGATGTCCAGCTCCTTCTTGCCCTTCTCGGGGTGGCGGCTGAGGAAGCTGTCGCGGTTCTTGTGCAGATAGTTGACCAGGTCGCCGTAGAAACAGTACTCAGTGATGATGTAGATGGGCCCTGTCGTGGGTAGAAGAGAGAGAGAGAGAGAGAGAGATTAACACCTAGATCTAAAGAGACCAAGAGGTTGAGAAATAATAGAGCAGAACGAGAGAAAAAAAGGAAGAGAGAGAGAAAGGAGACAAGGGGTGAAATAGAGAGGAAGGAAGAGAAGGAGGCAAGAAAAGGAAAAAGGAAGAGAGAAAGCAAGCAGGGAGTGGGATGGCTAGAGATAGAGATGAACAAGAAAACAAGGGAGAAAATACTAGAGAGGGAGAGAGAGGAGCAGGCATCAGTCTGCAGGTCAGGGTTATCAGAGTGCTCGTAAAAGCCCCTAAAAGCCCCTGCAGTGAGGCAGGCCCCCTTGAACAGGCCAATAAAGAACACCAGCCTGTTAACATTCCTCAGCCACAGAGCAGAGCAGGGCAGAGCAGAGCAGAGCAGAGTGACCAGACTACAGCAACGCAGTGAACACACACCCCGCTGCCACTTGTCACCGCTTCACTGTACCAGATGTGTGTTTGCAGTTGCCTCCGCACAACTGCTTTTTGCATGGTCTGTGTATTATACAGTTTGTGTGTGTGTGTGTTTAAATGACATCATGAGGTCAGCTGGCAAGTGCTGGCACATGTAACTACAGATGTCTGACTACAGAATGTGGTTGTCCATGCAAACATCTTTGTGTGTGTGTGTGTGTGTGTTTGGGTGTGTCTATATGTATGTTATCATGTGGTTATGTGTGTGGCTATGTGTGTGTGTCTTAATATGTTTGTTCATGTGTCTGTGTTTGTTTGCGGCTGCAGTCACCTGACTTGGTGCAGGCTCCAAGCAGGTTGACGATGTTGAGGTGAGGGCCCAGGTGAGTCATGATCTTCAGCTCAGACATGAGTGCCTGCTTCTCACTGGAACGAGCCGTCGCTGTGTGGTAGAGAGGTAGGTAGATAAATAGATAAAGAGAGAGAGAGAGAGACCCAAATCCCCAGCCATTAAAGCCCATTCACTCACTGCACTAAAGTGGGGGGTGGAAGGCATGGACATTTTAAAGTCGCACAACATAGTAATTCCCATTTTAATCAGTTTTCAGTGTACCAGGCACCCATTTAAAACTAAGGAGTGCCCTATTATACATCTAAAACTGTCAAAAAATCTCATGCTAAAGTATCAGGTGTTTAATGTTCATGTGTTTTAGAGACTAAATTCTCTGTTATCAGTCAGTGTGGCATCAAAGTCAGTTTGCAGCCGCTGTTTTAAAGTAAAAGAACATCTACATCATGTTGCTTTAAAAGGGAGGCAGCAGGAGAGTTACAGTAATGGGGTGCTACTGGACTGACTGCAGCAGTAGTGATGCATTAGACTCACGTTTCAGCATCTTCACAGCCACTTTCATGACAGGCTGGGAACGGCTGAGCCCGTAGGCTGTGCCCTCCACCACCTTCCCAAAGGCCCCTGAGCCCAGAATACGACCTGGGAGAGAGAGAGAGAGGGAGAGAGAGAGAGTGGGAGAAAGAGAGAAAAAAGATCGCGAGGCCAAATTAGTTTCACATTCCCAACTCTCTCTCTCACACACACACACACACACACACACAAACATTCACTTACTCTCTGGGTTTGTCATTGAGTTCAGTATGGACTGAATATCTTAATTTGCTGCAAAACTAAGAACAGCAATGACGAGTACATACAGTAGTGCATTCCATATAGACATAGACATGCCTGGGCATATACACATATACATACACACGGACACTAACACAGACATAGTGCCATGTTTGTGCTCTTTGAGACCAGACTCTGCTTTATGACTTCTTCCAAAGGCAGAGGGAGTCTCTTTGATCACTCAACGGCACACTAAAAGCTAAACACTTCACCCCTCCACCTTTTTCTTCTCTCTCTTTCCCACCCATCCTTCTTCTCCTCCTCCTTCTCCTCCCTCCTCTCTCTTGGTTAGAATGAAGTGAAACATCACAACCTCAGTCTGATTGGAATCTGACCACAACATGACCGCAGCCCATCCAGGGTCCGACCAGAATGTGACTAGGGTATGACCACAACATCACCACACTTAGATTACAGCCAGAAATAGAGAGAGAAGACAGACGAGAGAGAGAGAACGAGTAAGAGAGAAAGAAAGAGAGAGAGAGAGACAGAGAGAAAGAGAGAGAACATGGGCGTTGTTGTGTTCAGAGATACCCTCTAATGGCTTTTCAACTCACTGACATTTGTCACATTTCTGCCATATAACTAACTGTACTGAACTGGGACCTGTGGTAAAGGGCAGGGTTTGAACAGACGGGCTGAGATTCTCTTACCCAGAACCAAGCCATCACGTGGGAACTCCCAGCGCGAGTCGTAGGGAAGCTGCATGGGATCCACATAGATGTACTCATGGCCATCTGGGCTGACAGACTCGATCACCCGCCACCGGATCTCATAGCGTGGCTTCTGTAGAGGAGAAAGAAAGAGAAAGAGAAAAAGAGAGAGAGCCAGAGATATGGAGAGAAGGAATGAGAGAAGAAGAGAAAAAGGAAGAGAGAGGGAAGCCGTGATGTGAAATCCCTTTCATTAACTGATCTCAGAGCAGTTTCCCCATCTCTTTACCCCTGATCCTAGAAGCACACGAAATGGAACCACATGACAGCATGGATAAACATGTGAGTGTTACAGAATGAGTGAATGAGATAAATGATTTAAAGTCAGTAAATGAGTGGAGAACATGAGTGAGTGAGTGACTGACTGAGTGCATGCAGAGGAGTGAGGATTCGAGTGAGGGACTAAGCGTAGTAGTTTGGAGTGTGTAAGATGAATGAATGAGTGAGTGAGTGAGTGTATGACATGCATAAGTGAATGAGTGAGTGAGTACCTGTTTCCAGATAATGACCAGCACAATGACTGAGTGAATGAGTGAATGAGTGAGTGAGTGAATGGGTGAGTGAGTGAGTGAGTGAGTGAGTGAATGGGTGAGTGAGTGAGTGAATGGGTGAATGAGTGAGTGAGTGAGTGAGTGAATGAGTGAGTGAGTACCTGTTTCCAGATAATGACCAGCACAATGAGTGAGATGATGACAATGACCAGCAGCACCAGCACAGCCGCTGCCACAGTCAGCTCCGAGTGAGGACCTGAGGCACGAAACACACAATATGAGCAACACACACACACACTCCCCCTGCTGAGGTGCAGGGTTATCAGTCCTAAGTAGTGTAAGTAGACTGACGGAGAGGCGAATATAAAGCAGAGAAGAAGTGAAGCTAACTGATGACCTCAGGGGGAGAAAATGGATGCAATTTGGAGAACCACTTAGAGTCTCTAAAAGCCACCTCACACAGTTTAATGAGCTCTCTGGAAACCCCAAATGTCTCTGAACACAGTTAAATAAAAGAGTTTAAATGCAAAATGCCCTGAAGCAATGGTAGAGTTATGCATTAAAATAGAATGCAAATTTGAGATAAATATACTCGAAAGAGAAAAAGAGAATGAGAGAGAGAGGAGACGTAAAACAAAGCTATGCATGCAGAATGAATTCAGAATGTATTTTAATATATATCTATATAGGAAATATTGTAATATATATCTATATAGGAAATGTTTGAATTCAGCAAGATCATTTTTCAAAGCTGTTAAGGGGTTTACTTCCATTGCCTTCTCTAAGGGAGTGATAGAGACGCTGTCTTTGAGGACTCTACCACCCATTTCCCACAGTGAGTTCAGAAGGAATAAAAATATGACCATGAAGTCATCTGTCATGTCTTTGCGGATTCTTCTGGAACACCTACCGCTGGACACCAGCTTGACCTCCCGAGTGACGGCGGCCATGTCGTTCCTGGCCAGGCAGCGGACGGCCAGCGTGTTCTCCAGATGACCGAAGATCACCTGACTCTCCAGCTGCACGTCCTGGTTGATGTGCGTGTCCACGGTGATCTCAGTGGAGTTGGCAGGTAGTGGGCTCCACTGGGTGGAGTCATTGGCACAGCTGAGGAGGGGAAGAGAGAGGAGGGAGGGATGGGGGGAGAGGGTGACCATGACGGCAGAATGAAGTCATGTGTAGCAGATGATGCTAAATATATCTCCAAGTCATGGAGAAAAAAGAGAGAAGAATCAGAGAAAGCGATGAGGTCAGACAGAAGGTCAGAAGAAACCAAGAAAGGAAAGTGAAAAGTAAAAGAAAGAAGAAGAAAGGATCAAAAAGCATAGGATAGATGAAAAAAGAGAGAAAAGCTAAAGAAGGGTGGAGAGATGTGAAGAGAGGAAAGTTGGAAACACATACACAAAAAGGTCTCCTTACTGTTTGATGTTCTTGCAGATGAACCATTCCAAATCTGGCAAAGGCTCCCCCTCAGCGATGCACACGACTGACTGACCCGTAGCAGAGCCGTGATGGAGGTCCATCATCTCAACAATGACTGCAGGGACTGCAGAAGAGACACAGACACAGCAAATCACACCAAGGGCTTATGGGTAAGAGACCTAGGAATGCATGACTGAAAATACATAAAATGTGGTTTAGTCAAATCCCTTTTAGTCATGCCCTTTAGAGAGGGCTTTCATTTCAATTTGCAATAAGTTATCTTTGGTGGTATGGCTGCCCGTCCATGTGAATATTTTTGACCCACATCATTTGGTAACAAACTGCCAAAAGCCACAAACATGAAACAAAGGCATTCAAACAGGTTATGCATATTTAGGTACGGCAAATAACCACCGTCTATTTAAGATGTGTTTTTCAAGCATTTCTCGTAAACGTTGTCCAACAATGCTGCCCAAAAAACCTTCCTTCCACCATGCATCATCATGAGTTTGACAATGGCAAGTGCTTGGACTCGCTCAGAGGATATGCAGATGTCCTGTCTGTGTGAATAGAAATCTGTTATAGAAAGGGTGGTGTGTGTGTGTATGTGTGTCTGTGTGTGTGTGTGTGTGTGTGTGGGGGGGGTATCAGTAACCTCAGAGAGGGTTTCTGGCTCAGCTAACCTTTGACCTGCAGGGAGAAACTGAAGCTGCTGCTCTGGTTGCGGGTCTCGACCCGGACCGTGTAGTTGCCACTGTCCTCAGCCTTTGCACGTATTAAGGTCAGCACACTCTTGTATCTGACAAGAAACAAAATAGTTTGTAATATACTGTACATATTACTTCAAAGCACAATGTAATATATGAGGCCATTTAGAAGAGGCATACAATTATGTGTCAGATATGATGCTCACTTTGTCTCACTGATCCGGTGGAGGCTTGTGGTCATCTCCGCAGAGTTGCCGCCCAGAGGAACACCATCTTTATGCCAGACAACGTTGACGGTGGGGAAAGCATCGATGTCAACCCAAAACTCCCGTACTTCATCCAGCTCAGCCAGCTCCGTGTGAGTGAATCTGGGGACCAGCGAGACAAAGGGGCTCTCTGAGGACAAAAAGAAGCAAACACAGACAGATCGGTGAGTCAGGCGAGATAAGAATGTCCGTTGAATTTCATTAGCTTCCTAATTGTGATGGAAATGAAGAACAAGGCATTAAAAGACGGATTACTCATGGAGTAAAAAAGTTATCTGCAGCTACGTTGTCTGAACAAAGTAACTGAACAAAGTTCGCATTCTGATGAACATGCTGTGCTGTGAAATGGATAATGCACTTACATATTACCTTACTGCATAACTTCACTGGGATATAAGTAAGTTGTGGACAAAAATATATGCAACATGCTAACCCCTAGCATAATGCTTCCCAAGTCATCCTTCCCATTGAGTTCAAGTTTCAATCTAGTGTATATTCATTTGCATGTTTTTCTATATTTTACTTGAACAGATATGTGTCGTGTTTGCAATAAAAACATATGGAAGGGATACCATAAACAGTGATGGTCAGCTGCTTGGTTTGGCTCTCGTTGCTCATGATGTCAGTGATGGAGCAGGCATAGACACCGCTGTCCTTCAGCGAGACGTCGGACACCCGCAGGGTGTAGTTGATTGTCATCTCTCTACGGTTCTCCCTCACAGTCTTTTCACCACGACCGTTCTGGACAGAAGAGAGATAAGAAATATTAGTCTAGTCCACACACAGAAAAGCACTTTATCTGTTTATATATAATACAGTATAAATGTATCTTTTTTACTGGTAGGTATGTCAATATTGCTATCCCACAAAGTCAGAAAAGAAACATGAAGATCTTAGTATGTCAACCCCCTTCAAATGTTTGGTTGCTGTTGTTTTTTTTAACTTACAGACTTACATGTATAGATTTGATTTACACAAATTTTGCTTCAAGTGTTTACGCTTCTTGACAGAGCCCCCCCCAACCATCACCACCACCACACACACACACTCTCTCTCTTACCAGTTTGCCTGGGTATTTCCAGTGATCCTCCAGCATCTCGCTTCCCTTGGCCACACAGTTAACAGTAAGAGTCTCTCCCACAAGCAGAGCAGTCCTCTTTGCCAACAGCTCCACACTCAGCTCAGAGCCCCCTGAAACAGATGGAGAGGTTCAGTGCAAGAGACAGACAACTGATTGTGCAACATCATTTATGCTGAACATTAAGTGCAGATGATCATGTAGTTATATTAGAAATATATCTATATGTAGATATATTTCGCTAAAATATGCCCACACATGCAAACACACACACACACACGTAACAAACAAACTCACATGACACTACTGTTTTGTTTATTGGTTTTCAGTGTTGTCAGCAGCTTTGCATAAAACATTATTTTACTTAAAACATCCATAACCAAACTCAGGTGACAAAGCATTGACACACAAACAAAAGCACACATGCACGCACACACACACACACACACACACACACACACACACACACTCATACACACAATATGCATACCAATACACTCATACACACACAAACACACCTGCCCATCCATGGACGATGTACTCCTCGCTGAGGTGCTCCTGTCCATTGACAAGCGCTTTGCAGACATAGGTGCCTGCACTAAAGAAGCCTACGAAGCCTCTCTTGCTGTCGTAGTTGGCAGGCACTTCCTGCTGTGTCTCCACATTCACCAGCGAGACATTGGCAGTGGGGTCCGACACACGGCACGGGATCTCCATCTCCTCATGGTCCGTCATCACGTGGATGTAGGACGGGTCCATGGAAGGGACGAATGGCATGTCTGAATCTGGGATGGTAAAACAGAAACATGTAATTGAGCACATGCAAGTGACTGAGTAAGAATTGGTAATGTGTGTAGGCACTGCATGTCTGAGTAAGCGTGTGTGTCATGCATGAGTGTGTGTGTGTATGTGTGGCACACATACAAACATGTGTGGTTGTATTATTGTTTTCAGTGTTCCTCAATTTTACTTTGCTAACACAGACATATACACACACACACACACACACACACACACCTTATAATATATCCTGTGGACTGGACACATTCCCCCTCACCTGGCACATAGATGTAAATGGCGCTCCCATCCCCCTCGTCTGTCTGGTTGGCTCTCTTGTAGGCGCAGAAGTACTCCCCGGTGTTGGTCACATCAGCGTTCTCCACCGTCACCGTGCTGATGAACAGGCCGCCCTTGTCATCCAGGGTCTGCTCGGGCAGGTATGACGGGGCGCTCCACACCAGCTCGCCCATGCCCCGACAGGTAAGCCGGAACGAGGAGCCCAGAGGCACCACCAACTCATCACTCTGAGGCAGCAGCAGGGGTGCCTGGAACACTGATGGGAACAAGCCACTGCTGGGAGCTGAAAACACACACACAGACACACACACACATACAAACAAACATGTACAAAAACACACGCACACAGATAGGCGCACTCACAAAGATACACACACACACATGAATGAATGAACACACACACAGACACACACATACACACAGTTAGATACAGTGACAGGTGACATAATTCACATATTCCTGGTGGTTTATAAGCAGAGGAGTAGACACATCTGGTAGGTCATACCCTATTTGTGAGCACTCATTCACATACACACCTTTGACTCGAAGCTCAAAAGAGAAGTGGGCGTGTTGTTTGCCAGTCGTGGCATTGAGCGTAAACATGCCACTGTTTTTCCATATGGGGTGTTTTAGAGTCAAAACACTCTGATACCTGCAGATGGATTAGGGTCATAAGACAAACTCATCAGATGGATAATGTAAAATCATATATAACAATGTGACACACCTTGAAGAATCCATTCACGATCTACTGCAGTACGCAGTGCAATAACACAACACTAAAAGGCTTTCGCCAATGCAATATAAAGAATTAATAAATTACACTATTTGTATTACGGTATTTGCTAACAAAATGAGTGTGTGATGTGAATGACCAACATGTACACACGTACACACATGCAAGTAAATAAAATGAATCTGCTTTGTGGAGTTGCGCTTACCGGTTCCCCAGGACGTGGCTGTTTTTGGCATAGAGGAAAACACTCTGTTCCAGAGGGGCGCCATCTTTCATCCACACAATCTCTGGCTCTGGGTGTGCATCCACGAAGATGGTAAATTCAGTGTTCTCCATTAGGGTGATCACCTCTACGGCACCAATCCCACTGTGGTCCAGTGACACAAAAGACTTTTCCTCTGCAGTGCAGATAGTAAGACAGAGAGAGGGATATATACAGAGAGAGAGAGAGAAAGAAAGAGAGACAGAAAGAATGAGAAGGACGAAGAACAAGAGAGGTAGAGAAAAAACGAGAGAGAGCGGATAAGATATGAATTAATGTAAAAGTGCTGCACATCTGGCTAAGCAATCTCCTCCCCTAAGCCCAGATGGTGAAAGCAGAGGTGTCCCTTTCCTCAAGTCAGAGGGGCCGAGGCAGAGGGAAAACGTCAAGGGGGGGAGACGGGTGTGGGGAATGGACCCCTGTACCTCTCCCCTCACAAACTACTCACAATGCCCAACACTCATACAGCAAAGAAGCCCAGCAACTATCAAACTGTCAACATAATGCAATAACATCTATTCAGAAAAGTGGCCTTCCTTCACCCAAACTATTTACTAACTGTGTGAAGTCTGGTCCATAGGTTACATAGTATGGTACAGTTTTTGCTGTTTATGTTCAGATGCACAAAGCAGACTGGTAGCTCAAGAGACACTGCAGCCCACTGCCATTGTAAATAGAAATTACTTTAAAAACAGTCAGCTCTCTGGTGGGTAACTTTGAGGGGATTACCATGGACGGTGACCGCCACTCGGCTGCTCCGGGTCTGCCTGGTGAGTATGTTGGTGACAGAACACTCATAGAGGCCACTGTCGTGGGCCAAGGCTGCAGGGATGCTGAGGATGTACAGCACCTTATCCAGAAGAGTCTGCTTCATCTGAACAGCATTGGCAGCCTGCAAGAGGACCCAGTAGGAAGACAGAGGAAAAAAAAGATCAATATCATTTCACAAAACTGACATTTAAGGCAAGCATACACTGTTGACAGCTTCCTCTGGGAAAAGATGAAAACACAAAGCGAGAGAACCTTAACAACACTCTCTGTCTGAGGCAGCAACAAAATTGATAAAGGCGCCCTCTCTGATCTTAACGGCCCCCTCCTCCTCTTACACACACAGACACACACCCACCCACCTTCACCTCCATCCTGTCTACCCCCCGTAGCCGAAGTTGTAGTCTTTTTTTACAGACTATCTGATCTACCCTCCCCTCTACCTTCAGTTGTCTGCATTTTAATTGTGAGTGGCAGGAAGGCGTCTGGCTCAGAGAGAGAGAGCGAAAGAGAGAGAGAGAGAGAGAGAGAGAGAGACAGAGAGAGCAGCAGCAGTGAGGCAGTGAGCGGTGAGCCTCCCATCTGTCAGGGGAGACGGCTGAGGCCCAGATGAGCTCCGGGCAGATAAATCAGCCAAACAGGAGCTCCTTTAAAGGCTTGTAATCACCACTACTGGAGAACCTCTCAGCCCAGGCAGAGAGAGCGAGAGAGAGAGGGAAAGAGGGACAGTGAGAGAGGGAGGGAGTGTGTGTGTATAGGAATGATCGCTCGCACCTCTGCTAAAAGGCTTAAAGGAGAGGGTAGAGAGACAGGAGCCCCCATCACACAAAACCAGACAGATGGGCCAGAGGAGAGCAGTGGAAAGAATGCTGATTTTTTGCTTCTGTTCATTTACACACAAGACTGTGTGTGTGTGTGTGTGTGTGTGTGTGTGTGTATGTGTGTGTGTGGTAGAGAGAGAGAGAGAACAGAGATATAGCCAACATATGGCAGAAAGGGACTGAGATGTACATGTATCCAGAAGGACACCCACCATCCACCCACACAGGTTGTGAGAGCATTATAAACAAACACATACACACAAACACACAAACACACACACACACGCACATATACCATTCCATAAACACACACAGGTGGGCCTCCACATAAACACAGATCCAGACATTTTTTCTCAGACATAAACAAACCAGAACATGTCCCAGAAGATGCTTTTGATGTCTTTTGATCTGCATCGCAAACACAGACACACACACACATACACACACACACACAAATAGACATCGCTGGCGATATTTCACTCATAAAAATTAATGCGCATGCCAGGCATGCAAGACAAGACATACATGTGCATGCAGTTTCACGTGTCATTGCAAGACACACACACTCACACAGACAAACAGACTTGTTTAAGTTCATTGGGGACTGGCCGAGGTGGATGCAAACATCTGTCCTGAAGGTCATGGGGGTGAGAAAATCAAAGGTCATTGGTGATTTACTGTCCTCTCTCTCTTTTGAACTTCTTCCCTCTATTTTACACATTTGCCTCCTGGCCATTTAACAAATGAACATTACAGGAGAGGCTGACCTCCTGTAGTTTCTCTGTCAGAGGGGTCGAGAGCCATACCTCCTTGAGATACACATTTGTGGAAGAAACACCTTTGGGAGCACACGTGGGCTTTGTGTAACTTAACTGACTTTACTGGACTTTTCCAACTCTCTAGGTTTTAATGGGGGGGTACCTTGGAGATTTATTTGACTCGGTTCCACAATGTCTCTCTATCTCAGTAAAATGCTCCTCCTTCAGAGACCATGACAGAGGGGCAGAGATATATCAGGAAGAGCTAAAGGAAGAGAGTAAGGACACAGCGGGGGGAGCGAAGGGAGAGGTTTGTAGGGGATGTAGGAGGGAGGAAGGAGGTCATTGCCTGTTTTCGGGAATGGAGCCACTGCTGTTGGTACTCAGACCCCAGTGGGGCAATGCAGGTGAGGTTGAAGGAGTCCCCAGCCATTACCGCCTCATCGCTGGTTGTCACTGTCACCTGGAAGTCTTGCTTCACCTCAGGCTCTACACACACACACACACACACACACACAGTGCAGTCAGTGCAGTGTCAGGCTGATCTCATCTCCCTAAGTGCTTATAATAGGACATGATGTCACTTTGTCTTGCTGCTGTTATGACTTGGGTCTGACTTTTAAAAATGACTGGTGAGCAGATATTTGGTTTCACAGAACTTTACACAATGCTGGTTCTGATGGTGTGATGTTTCAACCTTACTAGGTCAATGAAATGAAAATGAACTATTTCAGAAATACACTCTCTTGTTTGTATGTTTTGTATATTTATATACAGGAACACAACTATAACATCTAAAAACAGAGGCCTTGTACAGCACTGGCGTATGAAAAAAATAGGTCAAAATTTATTAACTTCAGTTTAACTTACGTTTCTTTTCAAGCACAATGTAGGTTGCACTTCTCTTCATCTCACCGTTGATAACGGTCTCACATACATAATTTCCAGCAGAAAAGCTGCCAAAAAAGCCACTCCTGCTGTCATATAACCCTTGCAGTTCAATTCCACTCGGTAAAGTTTTGAGCATGACGTGAGATTGAGGGTCAGTGACACGACAAGGAATGATGATGCCGCTGGGGTCCATCTCTACGTCGGTGTTCTCCTCGGGAACGAAGGGGATATCGGGATCTAAGACAGAAGTAAGGCAGTGAGCAATTACCAGCACATAAATGTAGGGCATACCACTGAAGCATGAGGCGTGAATAGTGCATGATACCTGGCACAAATATGTATATGTCAGACATATTCTCTTCTGCGTCCTCGTGCGTTTCAGGTTCGCCATTGTTGGATGCGTAAACACACGAGTAGTATCCAGTATGGGAGGCTTCGGCGTCACCAATCAGCAGTGTTGCAGTGTAGTACCCAGGGTATACGAAAACGTTGTTCGGCAGAGGCTCGGCCCACAAAACGTCCCTCTTCCCCGTGCAGCTGATGTTGAACCTTGAGTGTAGGCCGACAATGAATTCTTTTTCGTTTGAAACTATGGTCGGTGGATCACTCCGGGCTGGTTTTGGAGAGAGCGAGAAACAGGTGAAGTTGCACTATACCAGGTACTCACACGAATATCAAACAGGACTCTTTTTCAACTCAATTAGACGAATGCTCCTGTGGCCAAAATATTGTCCGTATGTATGTTAGCCACTAAATTATTGCTTAGCTTGAAACCAAACCAAGCAATGCTTAGCTTAGAACCAAAGGACCAAACCTTAGTGCGCTAAAATTTATATATTATTATTGGCCATCAGAAATAATAAGATCACAATGCAATGCAATACAAACTACCGGTATAAAAATAGAATGACAAGTACATTACTTATTATTTTACCTGGTAATATACAGAATAACACGGCCAAAAGAATAAGATGGGTCTTGAAAACCCCCATGGTCACGTTGTTGTGGCCTCCTGAAAAGACAAGAGAAAGATGGGATATTATGGACCCTTCCATACACATGGTGGTCTTTTGCCTTATATTTTACGCAAAGGGCCGTTCGGCTCAGAAAATGGAAAGTCATGTAGAACTGAAAATCTGCCATTTTCAGTCTTGTCAGAGTAGCCAGTGTTCCTTTAGCATATGTGAGGAATTTCTTTTCTTGTAAAGTTATCGCCCAGTAGTCGAACAAGGTACGGGAAGGAGGAGTCTCAGAGTAGGTAAAGTCTATAAAGATGTTGGCCACCGATGAATAACTGGAGCTGTGCCAAATCCATTGTGTGCCTTGGAAACTGTATCGCAATTCTAAATGACCACTAGGTGGAGACAGATTACACGTTTTCGCGAAGAGTACCCGAGAGGAGAGGATTCAGGTTCCCTAGAACAATTTGACTGCAAGTCGCAATTCAGCACACTCTCTACCCATGTAAACAAGTAAGATCACACAAATCACGTTGGCAAGTTATAGGCCTACCATGCATTAACTACTTTACCTTTTTACCTCTGACACAGTGATGTGTTTCACAAATCATTTTAAAGTAATTTCGGGTCTATTATTCCCATATCATTATACACATCTTATTCATCATTTGAGACCGTGCAAAAGTAGAAGGGAAATCACGTTAAATTAACGGCGACCATAGTAACTTTTCCAATAACAATACAGAATTGGATTGAATTGAATATCGAATTTGGATTGTTATTGCTGTTTTAGATAGGTATATGCTCCTGTGAATTATTGTTGTGACCCACGATTCAGTAGTGTGTCAAGTAACTCATTTAAAACAAGATGTTTCCAATCAGGCGCGCTGCTAGTCTAGGAGTGCTGAACAACAGACATTCCTTGCGCCGATGTTTTATCTGTCTGTCTGACTCGAGAGTCTGTGCTATGCGCGGACCTCTGGAATCCATCAGCACTCGAGCGGGACCAGGGACGCCACTCAAACCAGGGGGGTAATCTATCAGTGCACTCTTATCGAACTGTGTCTTACTGGTCTCGCTTTGAGAAATTCATATCAAACTTTCAGCCTATACCTATCAAATTGCAAAAAACAACAGTGACTACGATATAACTGATGTTTGGTCAACTTTTTTGCCCTTTAAATGTTGCTTTGGAAAAACCCGAGTCAACCAAACAAAATGATCAGTATAAGAAAAGGATTCATGTAAACGTCGCTGTTATAAACCCAACATAAAACGCCCAAATCAACTGTCACTAGATGCCTTTAGTGGAAATGATTTCTGGTCCATCCCGACGGGGTAATTACCCATAGCAAATCCAGGGGTGTTGAGAGGCTGCAATTACGCGACCCCTTCACAGCGTTGTTTGAACGGCAAACATTGTCATGAGAATCCTTGCCTAGATACATCCCGAGAATGACAAACGCTTTAATCCGCTTTGACAAGCCGATGCACCGTGGCGCGTGGTTACACTCATCAATCGGCCCGTCAAGCGGAACGACGACGGGATTGTTTTGTATCTCCGTCGGGGTGCGCCAAGTTTGGGATACAAGTCCTGGCGCTCAAGACTCCCCCGCTCCTCCGCACTGCCGCCCACACGCAGATGTCTCCCGTCCAAGCGCGCTCATCTGCTGCGCTCGCACTTCAGAGCAACAGCTGACAGAAGCGTTTGTTTCATTTTACAGTACTTCACACTCATTCAGTCTGTTCAAATTCAATCCCACACATACAAAACCGATTGTCATGGGAATATAGGAAAAGCGTAAATCGGTCTATAGATAGCCTAGATCATTTGAACAGTAGACAAGAGAATTATCAGGGAATTATCAGTCTATGTTAACTACATTAAAACGTATGTCTATTTAATCAGGCATGAGTGATTAAATAGGCTAATGCCTGATTAAATAGGCTAAGTTTTAATGTAGTTAACATAGACTGTTTTACCTGGATCATATTGAGTTTTTGGGTAAGACGTTTAATGTCCTGTCGTTTTTTTCTTCTTCTTCAAATTAGCCTACCTATAATCTAACTGCGCAAGCAATTTACTTATTCAGTGATATTGCGCGCTGAGTGTGCGCGTATCCGACAAGGGCAAGCAGCAACGCGTTTGTTCAGCTTGTGCTTTGAAAGTTGAGCAACCGAAAGAAAGCGTCCCCTCTACCAACATTATACATGCAATGTGGAAAGGAAACTTGGGCACTCAGCAAGGCTCAGACTCGTCCTTGCTGCTGCAACAGACTGCCACCCGTCCTCAAAACAAATTCTGCATGATGGTATTCCTCTCCAAATAGCCGACATTCCACACACATGAGCGCAAACGAGTTGAAATCCAATTTGAAGTGTGTTTGCTTGTAGATGCCAACGTAGCATCCAAAAAGTGCCGAGCTGCCAGTGATACGGGGACGCCACCAGCCTAGAGTCCGAACTAAGGCGCTTCTCAGTCGGGCACAACAAATACATCCCTTCACTCGGCATCCAACAGTGGTACCATTAGTTTCACATGAGAATGCTGTATTCCGCTGAATAGGTTTTTCCAGACATCCAAAGTTTTCCCGGTGAAAAGCGCACGTAAAATTGAGAATTGTAAATCCAAAAGTATATGATAAATCCACGGAGAAAATAAATCCGCAAAGAATAAAAAATCACTAAAACTTGCTAAAACAAGTTGAAATTACTAAAACAAATTCAAAAGTGTAGTTTCCTGTATTTCAGACTTTACCTGAATGCATTCGGAATAATTTTCAACCTACCAAAAGCTATTTTTATGTCAAAGTTAGGCTAATTAAACCCCAAATATAGCCTATCTTTAAAAATGTATGTACGTTAAAGCTTAGACTAATTAGTTGTACCAATTAACTAATACAATACCTTTTGAAACTCCTTTTGATTGTGTCCTTTGATTAAGAAAAAACTCTTAATTGCATTCAATAGTCCATACAAAAGTACTCCAATTTGGCGCAGTTAAGGGTCCTGGCTTTTTTGTTGCAGTGGTAATCCTCTACCCGAGTTGAGAGCAAGCATATGTGCGCCCCTCCGTCTGGGTCCGCAGCCGCTCGAACAAATGCTCCTCAGCTACAGCGACCTGTAATTGATTCAATGTTACAGTCCATCCTTCCCAAAGAACTAATCATCTGGCTCAAAGTAAATAACTTTCAGGAAATGACCCCCTCCTCACTCTCTACTTCTAGGGCTCCTTTCAAAATAAAAGCCCCAACCCGTACGCTAAATGCGAAGCCAGCGTCGGATTTCTCAGTACTCTGCGCTTAGGAAGGAGGCGCATGAGACTGTAATGCGGGGGGAAGGAAGAACAAGGCCATATGTTTTCCGTAAGTGTGAAGGAGAAGGGCCCCTTTTAAAAGAAGAGAGGCTTTTTGAAGGACAATGAAGTCCAGTGACCTATTGAAAGAAGTTTTCGAAAAGGCACATGGAGACGTGCACTCGGAGTCCTGCATGATCCTGAGAATCCAAGATATTTGCTTGGACATGCCAGGATACATCTTAAATGTAGTTACGTTTCATGAAATTGTGAAACATCAACTTATCTGCGGATAGCATCATTTATTTGACAGAACCATTAAGTAAACGAATGTAGTACTACTGATGTGCAGTGAACGTACAACTCAGACGCTTATTGCCATGTCAGCAAGGGAGTGACGCAGGGGGCGCTCTAACATCATAAACAGGCGAGTTTCATGTTTGGAAATGAACTTTTCACCAACTTCTGACTACAGCTCACAGCCGATGGTGTGCTATTGATGTGCCTACGTGTTGTGGAACGTAGCAATGTGGAGCGCTGGATTGAGCACACATTGGAGTAATAGTTGCGGACTACATTATAGTGCTGAAAAAAACAGGGAAAGACGGAAGGAAAATGTTGCAGTGTTCAGAGAGAATAACCGACGCTTTCTGAGTTCGCACAGTACCGGCTATGTGCAAGGATAGGCATCCCTGGGGCAGAACACCCCCAACTGCTCAACACCCCCTGCAGAATCGCCAACCCCCAATCCCACCCTCCCCGACCTGCTCGCCCCGCAGCGGTCTCTCGCAGAGTCACATATCTCCAGCCGCTTGGCCCGATTGCTTCCACATGTTCATCTCGCTGAAGCGCACAAAAAGAACAGTGTCCCTTGTTCTCCCAAACAAAAGGCTCTAATCGTTGTACCCAAACTTAGCAAACCTTTTTTCAAATGGACATATGAGCTACCTGAAGTATTTACTTGCCGGATATGACGGACGAGTTAAAACTTGTTATTAATTAAGCAATGATGTATATATTTTTCTCTCGTTTAAGGGAAAAGGTATAATGTTCACTTTCAATGAATTGTTGATGAGTTGTTGTGTGTAGCTACTCCCTTGCTTTTGGGTTTTGGGTGTCAAATAACATTAGGCAATGTCTTCTAACCAAGCAGACAAAACAAAATTAATAAAAAATAACAGTATTGATGTTTACTCAACTCCAGAATTAGTGGAATGTCTGCTATGATACAAATGCGTCAGTTGAGTCAGCTGTTTGGAGGCTGTTTGAATCCTCCTCTAGCTCCAGTGCGCGCGCGCGGACGCTTGATGTCCCTTTCATAGTTTGCCTATACTTAAGTAATTTTGTACGGCCCGTATGAGCATATGGATTCAAGAAAAAAAACACATAATTAGACTCTTAAGACATGGGGTTCGGATTAGCCGATTGTTTTTCCTGCCAAATTGTGTTGCAATATACTTCCACATGGTGGCGTGTGCCGTGGTGAGTTAACTTACTGAAACGTGGTATACATGTTAAACATCATTTATGGACAGTGGAAATGCATGGCTTTCTTTGTTTCTTTCTATTTTTCTTTTCTTCTTTATCATTCCTCTATTATTAAACACAAGTGCATAATCCTTAACATGTAGTAAAACACAAGTGGCAAAACATAACAGGTTTTATTTAACCATTGAAGTAGAACATGTTATACACAACATTTATTGGACCTTTGTGTTTACTGGTAAATAATAAACAGTCTGTAGGACACTGTACACTGTAGGCCTACTATGAAACAAAAAATACCCTGAGAGCTTGATTTCTCTGTTGTGCAACATGCAGTAGCCTATTTGCTGTTGATAAGATAAAACAGCTTTAGTCAGGTGTCTTAACAACTTACTGAAACTTTTCTCTATCACCAAAAACCTTTATGACATTATCTTCTCATCTCATCCTATACACCATAAAATTAACCATGTTATGCAGTCATGCTATATGCTATATCTTAGCATCATATATATATATATATATATATATATATATATATATATATATATATATATATATATATATATAAACCAGGTATATAAACCAGGTAAGCTTTGAAAATGTGTCAGATATGAGATCCTCCAACAAATTTACTTAACCAATGAAACCCCTGTTATAGCGGCAATTCGACAGGCTGCCTGTTAAGCATGTCAGACCTACAGTTGTCGGTGAAGTTTGGAATTGTACAACATTGTACTAGCACTGCCTAAACTACGACTTGAATGACTTGGTGGTGGTCAGTTGTTGCGCAGTCCCGCCCCTGCCCTTGAGTGCTGTCCAGCGTTCTGAAATGACGTTTTTATCTCCACTGACAAGCTGGCAATGCACCAACCTCATCTGAAATGCTTAGTGACAGAGCCAGTCGAAATGATCTGTACCTCGAGCCTATCTTCCTTCGACCATACACCATTTAGAAACATTTTATTGGCTTCCAAAACCAAAGGCCCGGGAACCTTTCAGATTTATTTGTCACCTGATACAATACCCGTTTTGTAATCTTATTCAACATAGGCTACCATCTATGTGATGAAATTAGCCATGCCAGAAACCTTAACCATGCCAAAAGAACAACTCTGGGCCAGGTTGTGTTGACTTCCTGTTGACGTGTTGCCATGCGACAAGGATTTGCACAACTTCAGCGTGGGTGAGGAGGGTGATTTCATTGTTTGCACAAATCCTAGTAGGGGGCAAAAGTCATACCGGTGTTGGATAGCTGCCATCTCCTTTCCCTCTCATTTAAAGCGTGGCATGTAGATATTGGCATACACTAGTGCGTTAGGACCCGTAGATATCATAAATACTATGTATGCACCTAGGCCTATCTCACAATGTCTTTGCAAACTGATCCCTAGGCCTACAGGCTACCGAAAACGAAATTCTTTGTTAAATGAATTGATGTGAATCTCAATTGTGACTCTGTTGTCCTAGTGCCTCACCTACACCCACTTAATAAATAGTTTATAGAAGCCCTCGTCATGCCTCACACAATGGTGTGCAGCCTATGCGTGCGAAGGAATGGAGACGTGGACTTTCAGTGTTTTGCCTTTTATGGATTGTCCTTCACGAAAAAAGATTAAACACGTTCCCGCTGAAATCGTTATACACTACATATGCGGGTTTTCTTCATTGCCGTCAGCATGTAGCTGGATCAGGCCTAGCGCCTATTAGCCTACTATATCGGCGATGTAGAGTTTTACACGTAGGCCAATGCTTGGGCCTGGGTTATTATTAGAAAAGGTTGTTTTTCACAGAATGTAGGCTACTTTTATCGAGACTTGAGGAAGATGCACTAATGCCTAACACCAAATAGCCTCCCCAATAGTAGACCTATGCCATTGCCTAGCCTCATTTAATAATTTTAAACCAGTTGACCCCTAGTAACGTGATTCACCTGAAATGGCTTATTGATGACCATGAAATGTAGGGCAATAATACAGATAGGCTATCACGTGTATTGGCCTACATATCCAGACTACTGTCCATAATAATTAAGGAAGTGACTAGAGCTACGGAATTCCGTATCTTGACCACTACAGCTACGGAACAGGCAAAAAAACGGCCTAGATCTACGGTTCCGTAGCTCTAACAAGTGCCAATAATTAAGAATAATATGAAAAACGCTAAAACTGCAGATGCAATGGACCTATGTGCAAGCAGGAAAAAGTTTTTCTGTAAACATGTTTTAATAACCCTCTCAAAGTGGGTATTTAATGGGCCCTTATTACATGACAATAGCGATATAATAAGGCCACCATCATTCAGTAACATCATTAACATGCTTTTGAGATTTTTTGTAGCCTTACCTACGCTAATCAAGTGACGCAAATCCCCACTGAAGAAATAAGATTGAAACTGAAACTACATTAAAAATGTAGGACCATGGACAACCATTGCTCTACGGAGCTCTTGTTGGGAATCCCTGCAGTACATTATGTTTGCCACCATACTTAAACTTGTAAACATATTCATTACTTGGAGCCTACAGGCCTGCATTGTAGCGATATTTAAATTATTGTTCCATTGTTTCAGTATCCCATGGTGAAACACACACAAAAATACCTTGTCCGACCTTTGCTTAAAATTCAGCTAGATACAGTTTGTTCTTGCTTCTGGTCGGGGGGCCTCGCTTCTGGGTCTCGCTTCTTTGTTTCTTCCTTTTTCCATTTCATCCGCCGGTTTTGGAACCAAATTTTGATGTGTCGCTCTGTGAGGTTTAGTGTGGTAGCCAGTTCGTACCTGCGGGGTCGCGAGATGTATTTATTGAAAAGGAACTCCTTTTCCAGTTCCAAAAGCTGAGCACGACTGTAGGCTGTTCGGCTTCGTTTGTGTTCGTCGGGGTCATCAGAGTATCCTCCTGAAACATAACAAAAATGGAAATAAACAACGATCTTAGTTAGCCTACACACGCACACACACAAACACACACGCGAATGAGTTCTGTTATTTTTTCCTCGAAGTTAGAGCTCTTTTTCTATTTCACAATTTTTTAATCGAAGTCCTCTGTAGATCTGTATGCTATCGTTTGACACTTCTAGAGGCAGAGAGCAACTGGCCTACCTGGTTGATGTTCAATAGCAACAAACTGAATACTCAGTATCAGACTGACTGTCATCTCACCTTGTACAGGTGAATGATGTGGATGGGACCTGGAGGTCCTCATCCACGGATAAGCGAACAGTCCACCGGGTTCGGTTGGTTGATCTTGACGAGGGATCTGCTGGTAGTCATCCACACCTCTCTCCTTCTCTGCCAGGTACCCATGGGTGTGTGTTTGCTCGGGAAAGGTATGTTGGCATGGTGGCAGGTCGTAGGGCACCAAGTCACCTTTCCCTCTGTCCTCGAATGGGGCATATGCAGACAAGGGCAAAGGCACCTGGTCACTGTTGCGAGAATATCGACAGGCGGGTGGATTCTGCGAGTACTCCTCGGGTGTCTGTGATGAAAAGCTATCGCCGTAATAAATATCCAGGGTGTCCATGCTGTAAATTCATGTAGCCCTTGACTTGGTCCATACGAAGGCTGAACTGTGTGCTCAACACCTGAGCACAAACTCGATAGCACCTGCCCGCCTGTGGTTCACCTGGAGGCAGTCACGTGGCCGACGCACCACACATAATAGGCTAATTATGTATGATCTGTGCACGTCAAGGATATGTTTCATATTTGGAAAACACCATTGTCTCCATGTAGTACAGCACGATGTCATCTTTTGTTTCCCGTAACTGTAATGTGGGCATGCTAGTGTGAAGTTCTGTAGGCTATTTCTTGTTTTTGAATATGTTGACTTCACAACTTTTTTTTCTGTGAGAATACTGAATGTACTTCAGTCGACTGTTGTTATCAAAGCTGTCAACTAAAGCGGCATAAGATTGATTACCGGTGTATATATACAGAGCTGTCACGCAAACGGCCAGGTAAAGAAAGCCTATCAGTGCCCTTCAAGTAGGCTATTGATCGGTTGTTAAAAGATTAACTGATAGTATTTCTTTTCTGTTTTATTCTTTCTTTCCTTGCAGTTTTTTTTGTATGGCCTACTTTATTCTTTTGTAACCCACAAGGCACTAGTCTACTCCACGCATGAGTTTTGCACAAGTATTTTATTTTAACCCATTATTATTTTAACTTGTCTTTAACATAATAGAATGAATTATTATCAAATTAATTACCAAAATGATTCGTCAGTAACATATTCATGAATGGTGGGATAATCATAATCTAGTGCAGTGTAATGTGACAAAGCATTGCTCTATTCAGACATTCTGCTTTTTAGAACAGCTATACATATTAATTTGGTTGCAACATAAAACCTGCTTGATGATTTAGGAGGCACGCTCTGAGCTCAACAAAAGGATGCCTTTATAAAGTGTCTGACAAGTATTAGAATGGGGCCCATTCTGAAGAGCGCGACAAAAGCGCGCTGGACATATTGTTTGGTGACCGAGTTCCCACTAAATTAAGTCACCAAAGACAGCTTTCATGGGACACGTGTCCAGAATTTCAGTTTGGCCAACTCTGGTAGAATTTAATTCAGTGTGACTCTCGCAGTGCCACTGGTTTTGCCATACCCAAAATATTCAGCAGCTCTAAAAAACGACGACTCCGGATGAGAGGAGTGTCACATTAAGCGCCCAGTCCATCATTGTACTTGCAGATTCACGCTCTAAATAAGTGGAGTGGTGGTCTCCACCACCAAAGACAAAACGGGTTCCAGGGTGCATTCATCCTGAAGTTTCCTCCTTCTCCTCCCAGCGACTCGGCAGCTGCAACGGTTTGAAAAGAACTCTTATTAATTGTCCTTTCTTGCGCGTAATTGTTTGATTTGAATAGGGCAGTGTCTTTGGAGAAGTGAGTTCATCTAGATTGTACCTGTTCAATATCTAGTCGTTAGAGTCGGTTACTCTTCAAACGTATTCGAGAGGGCCATGTCTAGTTATCCCACATTTTGCCTGCACAAAAAGTGCTGGAAAAGCCATGCACGGTCACATTTAACGATGAGTTGAGAGGGTGTTTAAAATCGTAAATTACATGAAAAGGTTTAAGAGGTGTGTGTGTGTTTGGGCTGGTGAGTGGCGAATGGACATTAATGGACACATGAAGCTCAGCAGGCCAAAGGATGGTTTTAGTCATTTAGGTCTTATATAGTGCCTTGGAGCACCATGTCAATATACAGTATTACATGTTAAACAGTTTCCTGCACAGTTCATTAGCTACAGTAAAATTATGTAAGGATTGCGCAATATCATAATTCTCTAAATGCGCATATAGTGACAAATGGTGTGACAAAAGTACAGTGTTGTTTGACTATTCCCCATTAGATCCCATGGAAAAGGCCTTTATGGCGAAGAAATATATAAATTGTCAAATAGGCTAGTCTTCTAACATCACTATTGGTCTTGGACAGGCGTTCACATGAGTCCACTGCCTAACTAAGCAAGATCACCGAAACAGGTCCCATATAAGTGACAGTTCGAGGTCAGACCATGTCGATTTGAAAAGACATTCGCAAAAATGCTGTGAACCCCATTGTCAGTAACGGTCATTCACTCTCACACCTGCGAGGGGGTGAGTTTTAATTCGATTAATAAGAAATTCAATATATATTCATTAGGTGGCTTTCCCTCGATAATATATGGTCGCCAGAAGAACGTGAATAGGGTCCGTTTATTGTGGCCCTGAATGGGTCTGCGTGGGACCAAAACTTCACCTGCTTCCCTTCTCAATTAGGAATGTATCCCAAACTCAGATGGAAAACGAGTTAAATTAACCGTTTGCTAATTTCCTATCGCCCCTCCTATGTAATCCCTTCATTTTCAGCTTGCCCCTTCAATTTAGCAGAAGTTGAAAGGTTCAAATAGGGCTTAATGAAACAGTGACTAAATCGGTCTGTGGCGCACCGAGAAACCCTGGAGCGGTTTGCTGAAAGGCCTGGAAGGCTGCAGCCGTCGGGGGTCCGCCAGTTAAATGCGTGTCTCAGGCAGGACAATCTAACCTGTCACAGCCTTTGCCCAACTCTATATAGCCTTTTTCTGTGGTTTTGAAGGAATTGCTACATAATCAGTCCTTGTGGGACAGAAACTGCAATTAAACTCCTTTTGGGTTAACGTAACATACAGAGCACAAAGATCTCTTCAAACACCTACAAAAAAATATTGTCTTACAGGACTGCATTCTAGACTTTTATTTGGGACGTTTTTTTTGTGTGAGTTTAATACGGGATTATTTAACATTAACATTTTTACAACACCTCATATAGGACTAGTTCTAAATTCCAGTCGACTACCTTTGAATTAGTATTATCAATTTATTTATTTTCAATTTCTGAAAAAAAAAAATATATATATAATTCAGAAGCATGGATTGGAATCAGCAACAGCAGAACAGCAGCCTTAATTTTATAGTCAAAACATTTTATGAAGACTGACGAACGCACGTGATTAATATGGTTATTATTATGTAGGTGAAAACTAAATAATTCTGTTACGTTTATTGGACAATAAAAATATGATGCCAATGCGCTTAAAGTAATTCCCTTAGAGGACTTGAAAAATGTGAAGTAAACATATTTATGCACAACAGGTTTTGCAAAAACAAATGGAAACTCTCTCTAGCTCTAGTGAACTAAGTTGTTAAATTGGATATGCTTAAAGTTAGGCCGATTTATTAATCCTTTCTCATCTTGAATGGAGAACAACACGCAATCCAAGATCTTGCAAGAGAAAAATGGAAGGAGAACAAAACTAGTGTGAAAGTTTTAAACTAGCAGCAGAGTTCATTAACGAGGGTACGTCCTCCTCTGGCTTCTGAATCCTTTATCAAGCTGTCACCTCCTCACAAGCGGACACAATGATGGCGCAGACTCGCTCCTCGCTCTCACCGCTCGTGTTGGCAGTGCCAACCCCACTTGAAAACAGATGTAAATTGTCAAGAAGTAATTTATCTCTTCCCTCGCACTCATGGACCTGTAACTTTAGTTTGGTAAAATTAATAATATTTTTTTATCTATAAAAGAAATATATTCTGCGGAAGAGATGAGTGAATTTGATTTGTAAACCTTATTTTTTTTTCAATGGATTTGAATTAAAATGATCTCGAGAAGAAATCAAGAAACACAGTTCTGCTTGCAAAGGTAGGTAAAACGTCAGAAAAACATACCTAGCAGCGTAAATATTAGTCTATGACGATCTTCAAAAACCCAAATACACACTGAGTTTTACCACTCAGTAAAAATGTAACGTTGGAAGAGCGTTTAACAGTTTGGAGGCATTTTATTTAAATAAATACAAATATACACATTTTACATCAACACATTTAACATCAACTTCAGTCAAGATACTCACAGCTGTTCAGTTATCTACAGCACAGGTTGGATCACTGCTCTATGTATTTACACAATGAAGGGTGTACTGCTTGTCTGCTGTTGGAACATCAAGTAGGATACACAGAAGACTATCAGTAGTTGGGGTGTAAACATTAGAAATACTTGAGTATTATTAGGCCAGTTTGATTTATCACAATATGTTTAAAATAAACACGTATTCACAGTTTTCTTTCTGATGGGCCTAACACCAGTGAAGACCTCTGGGAATGTAACAAAAATATGTCACTGGGCTGCAAGTACAAACGACCCAGTGATAACTTTCTACAGGAAAAAAGTGTCTGTAGCGTTTGTAGAGGATTTGGAGGATCCACACTAAGTGCTAATGAAAGCGTAAAAAGTCTGTCTTGTCCTAATTTTTTCCCTTAGATGGGTGAAATTTCCTTTTCCTCTGTTGCTGATGCCGGCGATAACGACTCCTCATCTTCTGACCTCGGGTAGTGCGCGTGGCTGCCCGCGCACTTACATCCGGCGTGCAAGCTCCTCTGCGTGCCTTTGCCCTCCTTTTTGTGCTTTACGCGGCGGTTCTGAAACCAGATCTTCACCTGTTTTTCAGAAAGGTTCAAATATGTGGCGATTTCGATTCGCCGCAGTCGCGAAAGGTACATGTTGGAAGAGAACTCCCTCTCTAGTTCCAGAAGTTGTGTGCTGGTGAATGCTGTGCGCATCCTCTTGCCATTCTGGATATGTGTATTTTCAGAGGCGCCTGTGAAGGACAGGTGTCACAATGTTTAGATACACATTGAGATTGCCAAGGTTGTCTAAGTGCTGAAGATTAATTTCCTGGAATGTGAAGATCCGTATTTTACGCACGAATAGCAAACCTTCGAGCAAGGTCTACGAAACATTCAGTGAATGTGTTAATGTCGCTAAACAACCAGGTTTACATATTTCTTTGTCTGTTGTGTTTCTTATTACACATTATTAATTAGCAGCTAAAACATTATTTTCTCCTGAAAGCCAGAACAGGTGTCGAGATGTTCTTACCTAGTGAAAGACAGTGGTACCTCCGCGGGTCGGTGACGCTATACGTGGTGGGCGTGCAGACAGGTGCGTGTCCTGGGTGGGCCAGTGCTGGACTCTGTTGGTGTGCGACTCTCTGGCAGTACTGAGCTTCTCCCCCGGGGAATTGACCCTTCAGCAGTGGAATGCCACCTCTGGAGGAGTGGATGTGCGAGGTTACACATAGTGGACAAACGCAAAATGTGCCAGTCTTCCGAGACGGGCACATAGGTGCAGTTACGCCCATCACACTTGGAGAGTGCACGCTGATGGGGATGAGGAAGTCCTGTCCTGCATGCTCGCTCAAAGGTGCGGGTCGCGCCGTGTCCTTAATGATCAAAGAGTCCACATAGAAAGATCTCGACATGGTTGTTAGTTGCCAGTTGCGGTTAGCGGTTGTTTGTCTGCGTTATCCGGGACGCTCTGCTTGGTCGAAAGCTGTGATCAACTCTGGAGCCCTTGGGAGATTGCAAGGTGCTTAAGTTTGATGGTCCAACAAAAGAGACCCTGGAGAGGCCCAGCCCCAAACGTCACCCACGTGCACACTAGACTACGGGGGCTTTAGTACTGGCGGTTACCCGAGCCACGTGATGCCCCCGAGAGCTACCAATCAAAACTTGCTCATTTACTGAAGATAGAGTCCTAGATGCCCTTTCTTCAACAACACCAGTTGTACAACGTAATTATTAATGGATGAATGTCATGAAATCTCCATTAAATCCAGAATTGGATGTGCGTGTCATTCCACTGTTTGCACCTGCTACGAGATCGCTCCATATTTGGTGCAAACTTAATGCTTTCTGCATAATATAACTTTTAAATAAAGTTGATGAAACATGGAGCAAGTATTTTTGTGAGATAGGCCTAAATAAAACGGGCTGAGCTGTTAGTATCATACAAGTTCTGCTTTACATTTTCAAGAAGACAACTGTGACATGTTTGATATAGCTACTTTTTAAATAAAGTCCTTTACGTCCATGTGATCTTATAAGCTGTTCATTAATGATGTTCATAATAGGAGTTCTTCTTTCTCCCTTTGTGGCTAAATGTAGCTACAGGAAACCATGTTATTTTCTCCTTTGCAGAAATTAAATCTTTATTGGACTCTTTACTGGAAATATTATGCCAATATTTCACAAGTCGTGTATATTTTCACATTTTCAGCTATTGCAATGGTCGATATTAACCACCGTTCACAATACCAATATAGTGCAGTAGCCAATGTCAACCAATATTCAGGCCTATCAATAATAACCATATCCTTTTATGAATTTATGTTCATCCCATTTTAAACACAGTGATCAGATAATCATTCTGTATCAATCATAATTTTACTGAATGTTTGGTAAATTGCATTGTCTACCAATATTATTTACCCTTCCCCCCTCCCCCCATCTCCTTTTGGTCAAGATTCAGTTTTGCCAATTAAAGATTTATGAATTGCTGCCGAGTCTGGGTGCAGGCTATTTGATAGTGATTAGGATTCAATTAGAAAGTGTTTATTGTGGAGGTTTCTGTCGGGTAAACAGGCAGCTATTTCAGAAATGCGTTAATCCCTCATCTTGTGACAATAATTAGCGAGTTGATCTCCAACCGGGGCAGCGGGGCTGGCTTCTACTTTCATCTGTGAGGTAACGCCTCTTATATCCAGACAGAGAAGGTTGTGAGGGTGCCCTTTTAACTTCTTAATGTTTTATAGGTCCATGTGCTTTAACCCCTATACTAAATGGACAGATAATATCACCGTATTCAAACAATCCACGGGCCAAACCTTTGGCCTTTTCTAGCCCAGTAGGCCGGTAGCTGAACAACCTACAAGATTAATGACACCATGTCAACTCTATCTATGCCTTTCCATTACCGTTTTCTCAAAGTGACATGAAGACAAAGAGCTTACGATGTTTTGATATCAGTATTTTCTCATTTGACTTTTGGACAGCCCTGGTGGATGCTTGAACCGTTACACGTTTAATTTCATCATCTTAGGCTATTTTTATTATTAAAAGCGATGGAAAATGACATTAAACTAAGCTAAATAGGTGCAAAAACAAACGCATCTGTCACGCTGCCTGTAATTGTTGTAATAAAGGGAATCCAGCGGATGACACGGAAGGCGCGCAAGGTTGTTATGGTACGGAGAATGATTTCAAACGCGGAGAGAGAGAGAGAGAGAGAGAGAGAGAGAGAGAGAGAGAGAGCTCAAACCAACAAACCAGGCGGAAATGATATGCGGCGCGCGCCCACATCACACCGTCCCAGTTCCAATATTATTTTTTTTCCATAATTCTGAGCGATAAAATTTCATTGTCTATTAAGTAATCCCACAAATGAGAACCTTTATGAGCCTATAATGAGCCCTAATTGCCAGGACTAGTCGAGCCACGTGGAAGGGTTTAGAAGGAATTAAGGCGTCGGGTACAGAGCACAGGCTGTTACCTAGCCATCACTTTCATAATTCAAGAGGAAAATTAGTCCATTTAAGGGAAAATCCTCTGATTCCTTTCATTCTGCTTGGAGGGACAGGGCTGCTGCTTTGTCCGCTCCGGTTAAAAAGCAAGTGCAACAAATGGAAACGTTGCAAAAGTGTAAACTGCCAGTGTAAGTCTTCTTTGGCTAAGAAAAAATATCATGAAAATGTATGCATTGTTGGGCTTTCAATGTATACCCTCGCACTTCCTTTGGCATGTCTCAGTTTGACCAGGGTATAGAAAGTGCTCCATTGGCGCGGTCTAATTATATTGTTTTGATTGGGCAGTTGAAATTGACCCCATTCAATAAATGTGGATCAAATTGTTCACTATCCATCACTGTTGTCAGACCACAAAGTCGGCAAGGACTTTGAGAGGGTAGAGTTAAATTGTGGTATCTTCAAAGAGACAGAGGAAGAAAGAGGGGGAAAGAGAAAGAGAGACTATAGCTTTCTGTCACTTTGAGGAACAAAAACACACAACATCAACTTGCAAAGGTGCTGAGCCAAAGCATCTTTCCCTTCTTTGCCTTCCATCCCATGCCATATTAAAGCGTGGAGAAGTCCATTAAGGCTTTGTAAAATGAGCGTCATTAACTTGTATCAACGCCCTTTTACAAAAGTTGCATTGTGGTGCATGGGGCCGGCCTGCGGCCCATCTTGGCTAATACAGTGGGCGATTTCCCCCCTTTATTAGTTACCAGGCAACACATCGTGAATACCAAAAACTGAAAAGAAACACTCGGGTCTTCAATATAGTCTTCAACAGCGATGGGAAAAAGGAACAATGATCCTGCAGACAACATAATGCCACGCAGTGACTTTTCATTGGCAATTATCTCGTTCATCTGAATAGCAGCTGCAATGCCTACTCTCCATTTCATCGTTTTAAAGAAAAAAGACGTGAAAGGGAGAGAAAGAGGCTGGAAGAAGGGGGGCTTCCATGTTTGTGTCAAAATCTAATTTATGTCTTAATGAATAATTCGATTTTTATGTAAAAGAGATTTAGACACACAGAGAGAGAGAGAGCACTTTGGCTCTATCGATCTATTAATTAAATATTGTAGGCCTTATGTATTCATTGACGGTCATAAAAAGGCCTGTTTAAATTGTCATAGTACCATAAAGCAATGCAGAACAGCCAAAGGCTTTGGTCATTTATATTTGCAGGCACAGCCACAAGTGGCACACGGACCATTTCATCAGAGAAACACAAATCCTATCTGCATTAGATGGGCATATGCGAAATTGCGTCACTCACAATTTTACAATTTATTGTTGACCGTTCATAATATACCCGTTTTGGGCAGGTATTTCATCCCAAAAGTAGACTGGGCCCCACGCAATTTATCCTGCTCTGCCAGCAACTTGCAATATTGCATTCATCAGCCCGGCAATTTTGCTTCTGAATGTCCACATATGAATAGGATACAGCAATTTGTTACAATCCCCCTCTGCGCATTTCAACGGAAAAATGACAGTCAATGAGCTCTGCGGACAAAACCACTCAGAGGCGCCCATTGTGGACCCTCAGGAGAAGAGCGAAGTCACGAATTAGGGGGGCACAGGATTAGCCTCTATGACGACACCGCTAAGCCTGAACTCTCTGTTTTATCTGCCTTGGCGACGTTGGAGAGGAACACACACGCGTTTGCGCGCACGCACGCCAAATTGTTCGTTTTCCAATCCGTGCGCAATTGGGATTAAAGAAGGGTCTGAGGAAGAGATAAACACCGAGTTGATCGTGCCAAGTTGCTACTCCCGGCGTTTCATTAAAAATGACCATCTTCCACGCGGCATCTTATTACATTGCCAGTTTCTCTCTAATAGCCTGTATTTTCTTCCGAAAGACTAAGCTTAGATTTATTACAAGGCAAAATGGCCCAATGCGAAAGAATGAAGCAGCCCTTATACTGATTTCCATTTGCTTGAGTGGATGTTATAAAGTCCACAAGATCCGTCAGAAGATGTGGATGTGATCATAGAGCGTGCATTTAATCTGACCATTTATCTGTATTATGCTATTGTTATTTTTTATTAACCAAGCTTGGTATGTGTAGGATTGTCCAGGGTTACAAATCTTATGTTCTTTGCTATTTTTTGTGCTATCCCACAAACATTTTTGTAAATATAATGCAACCATGCGTGACCAGTGTGCAAAATCCTTAAAATTTAGATGTGAGTCAATATGTAGCCATTTGAAAAGCATAAACTTTGGCCTTGAAAGCAATCCTGACTCATGAGGGAGAAAATTGCCCTCCCTTTAGGGTAGATCTAAAAAAAAATAATAATACAAAATAGTACATGTTCCAGAGCAAATTACCTCTGGATACAGAATGTCAAAAGCTTATTTTGGTATTGAATGACTTGGAAGCAATATCAAATAAAGTACTTTCCTGTCCTTATGTAAAATGCAAGCATTTTATAATTGTAGAGCCTGTAACTTTGAGTTATAATGTCCTAATTCATGAACATTATGAGATAATCTGACAATGAACCCATTAAATTGGTATAGAATCCCACATTTTAAAACTCGCATGAGGTCCCATTGACAATGCAGGTGCGATGCTTAAAATATGTATACCAGATCTTCACATGAGAGTGGTCTTTTGACTGTCATGATCTGGGAGTAGTTTCAGTCTATGGCCATGCATGACCTGTATACATAAAGTGAAAGTGATGAAACACTCTCTGAATCCTAGTTCTCTGAATCCTGTCGTCTCTAACCTTAAGATCTAAACCAAAATCTTAACTGGCACGAATCGGCCAATCACAAAGTCAATTCATGGGAGATAAGTCCTTGAGGGTCCAGGGTTTAGGGCTTTGGTTGGCACTGGAATTTAGATAGTAACAACTCAGACACACACACACATACAGAAACACTTACACTCACACACACTCACAAGCACATGACCGCAAACACGCACACATACACAGACGCACCTAAGTAAATTAGAAGTTATATTTTTATGGGGAAATCCCATGTTGAAAAGAATGCTATTAAAATGAAAGTGGATACAGGCAGCTTTAGAACGATATTCTGCTAACTCTGTACACAGTGCAGTAACAATCCCGGAATTAGCCTGATGTCTGACAAATTGCATGCATAATCTCACTTGAACTGCAGTACAGATACATTTAGCCAACTCTGTTTATTGGCTTAATAACATTACAGTTGACTTTAAATAGCAAGGCAGTCCATGTAATACTAAGAACTTTCTTTTGCTGACATTAATCAACTTCCCTGAACTTGTCTGTGTTGGGACAACCCAACCATGATGGTTTGTATTGGATAGAGACAAGCCAAATTCCGGGGTTCATTTTGAACTTTGTTTCAATCAGGCAGCTCTCTGGAACTTTAACAAAGGGACACAACAGCTTTTGATGAGAGGGGCCTTATTGTCATTCCTGTTTAACTAAATCATTGTAGCGATTTATTTCCCTCTCTGAGTGCAGTGTCTGAACTATTGATTGGGCAAATCACAGCTTCGCGTGAGAGCCTTGTCTCGACCCGGCCACCATTACAGTGATGTTCATCATTGTACGTCATTGCACGTTATGGCTTCCCAGAGGTGATTAGGCTGGGTCCTTTCGAGGCAAATTGGAGGAACACAGCTATTTTACTCCACACACACACACACACACACACACACACACACACACACACACACACACTCCTCTCTCTTCTGGATGAGCAAAGTCACACATCTCTTAATTGAGTTTGTGTCTACATTTTTGCCCATTATCTCAGAAGACCTCTCTATTATGGGATGTCTGATCGAGAAAATGTGGGAAGGCTACACAGGCCTGGTGTGTGTGTGTGCTTCTCTATGTGTGTATTCATGTCACTGTGCATGATTGTGTGTATCGTGGATGTGTGTTGGTGTTTTTTCTTTTGTTTTTTTCCCCAACTGTCAACATCCCAGTCCCAACAACAATTTTTTGCCATACCGCGCTCATTTGGATGACGATGAAGGCATCAATTGGCCCTCTGCTGCCCATCTATCCAGTGTACTTCTGTCCCTGCCTTTTCCCCAGTTCATTTCTAAGCCTGTTGTCACGGCTGAGTTCAGATGTCTGTGTTTTTTTCTGTCGTACACACATAACAATCTATTCCATTTTTTCCCCTTTTGTTGTTGTCATTTCCTGCAGTTTACACATTAA
>JAIFZK010000023.1:8405000-8467500 GCA_027481765.1 Tenualosa thibaudeaui | reverse complement strand
GAGAGAGAGAGAGAGAGAGCATATACGTATAACTGTTCATATCTGGGATATTTAGTAGACTGGAAATTGTTGAATATTGTTACCCTTTGTTAACTACAGTAACATTGTTATGGACTGTATGGACTCGATTTTATCATCAGTATGCACACAAACACAACCCGGCACAAACACACACACACACACACACACAGAGACCGTGTATGCGCGTGCTTGTGTGTGTGTGTCTCTCTCTGTGTGTGAGGTAGAGACAGAGAGAATGTGTGTGTGCGTGTGTCATGGGGGTGCTAGGCATAAATTGGGCTATTTAGAGTAAGTGGCTATTTGGAAGAGTGGCCTCTGTTTGATGTGCAGACCATCATTTAAATACACATTAGGAAGGCACACATCCACCATAGGAGCACGTTTGCTGCAAAAGGGGGCTTATTAGAATGAAATTTATTCTGAATTCACTGGTGGGGCATAGGTAATGGCAGGGCTGGAAGCATTAGGCCATTATTTTGGAAATAATATGTGTGCAAACATATGGGTAGTGACCATCCTCATCCCTGCCACCTCATGGTAGTGAAGGAGTAATTAACAGTCTATCTAAGAGACATTGTGGATAGGCAATTTAGTGGGTAAGGTTAACGTTAAGAGACTGTGTATTACGGATGGGTGATATTATAGCCAGGGGATTCATTTTGGCAAGGACTCTTCTCTGTACTGAATTTAAGGGGCAATTTTCCTTAATGTGAGAGAGTCGTTGAGATGAAATCTAATGTGCACGGTTTTTAAATTAGCCACCATATAGTATATGTGCTTTCACATAGTAATATGCAAATTCTTCATTCAGTGTTATTCTATGTTTTTGTTTTTGTTTTGTTTTGTTTTTGTTTTTTTCTTCAAATACAGGAACTATTTTAACACCATTGAGTATGTGGTATTATATGTATTCTTCATTGAATTATTCTGGTTAAGCTTTGGTGTCTCCAACAAGGGGTTCGCCCCCAACAGCTGTGTCAACTGCTTTGAGTGCAGAGAAGAGGGGTCTGATTATCTCAAGAGGAAGTTGGAGTCTTGGGGCCAGGAGGAGAGAGAGAGCGAGAGAGAGAGAGCGAGATGGAGGGGGATTATTTTGTCTGAGACTGCAAGATAGTGGCTGAGACTCTAGAGTCTACTAGATGCTCGACATTCAGCTCGTAGAAATGGGTAAAAGCGATGCTAGATGCTATGATGTTTATTTATATTTATATTTATGTTTTACTTTTTTGTGTTTGTTTATGTTTTTGTACATTGAAATGTTATATTTAAACCCAATGCCAAACAAAACACACCAGAAAGGTAATTCACCCATTCCTTCAGTGCTCCTTGTGAAACTCCACAGAGTGTTATTGTTATTGCTGGGGGGGGCAGTCTGCCCCTACTTTTATTCTAGCTCAAGGGTATAAAGAACTTTTTTGACAGTTTCATCCAAGAATGATAAGTTATTCAAAGAATGTTTTCTGTGTTTATTAAGCATGACTAACTTCTCCTTTAGAGGTGGGTATAACCTCACAGTCAGCCTGTTGTCTTGGGGGAATACTGACTCCATCATCACTGTTGCATTTGCATTCAAATGCCTTAGTTTGCCAAATATGCACTCACCCTTCATCAATGGTTATTTTAATACCTATCTCTGGACTTTCCGCATTGGTTCTTGAATAAGTTATCATGATCTGAAATGATGGGACTTGACAATAAAGCTGACTTGACTTGACATGACGGGTGTTTGGGCTGCATGGTGGGAAGCATCACGACACCAGGGAGAAACTCATTGCTTGTGTCCCAAAGGAGTCGCTGGATAGATGAGAGCATTTAATTCCGACGGTACGGGAAAACAAAACCACACCACTATTGTGCTACAACATCTCAATCCTCCTTTATTCAACTCTCCTTTAGCAAACTGTGACCAATGTTGTGCGTGCCACCCCTTTGCTCAGCGCTTTGGTTGTAGACTCTTGCCACGACTGCGGAGGCCGCGTTGACGCGTGGAATGGTGATGAGCTAGGGGGGGGGTCGTGGCGTCGGGGAGTGAAGGAGAACGGAGACGGAGCGGCAGGGATAAGAGGATGAATAATGGCACTGGATGAGCGTCAGCTGGTTGGCTGGGTCAGAGGGGGTGGGCCAGGGGCATTGTCCCAACCTGCACCAGGGGTGGAGGGGATGTCTGACACCTGCCTGGTGTCCCATCTCCTGTTCAGTTTAGGGGCTGGGATGGGGTGGAGGGGGGTGGAGGAGGGTGGAGGGGTGGAGGGGGGGGGGGGAGTGGGACGTGGTTGGATGTATATCTTAATAAATTAGGCTAATGTCTAGCTGAAGTAAACATGGTAACAATGTGCACAAAACCTCTTTGTTGATGTGGTTAAAACGTTTGCAAAGGTTTTTAACATCTTCTTTGGTCACTTGATACAGAGGTCAGTTGATGTCATTCCATGGAATCCTCCTAATAGGATGGACAGAAATGCATAAGTGGGTTTGGAATGGACAATTTGGAATGCAAATGGAATGGACTATTAAAAAGTTCTGGGTATGGGTGAAAACAATCTGGATTATATTCTCTCTCTGTCTCTCTTTTTCTCAGACTGTATGTGTCCCTCTCTCTCTCTCTCTCTCTCTCGTTCTTTCTGTTTCTCACTCCTCAGTTCCTATTCAGCAGGCAGCTGCATCTTCTAACCCCTTTTTGCTATCTGTCTCTCTGTCTGTGTGTCCTTGTCTCATTTGTTCGGCCCAGACAAGAAGATCGATGGAGAAATTTATGGAAAAAGAAGGAACAATGGGCAGCACTACAAGGTGAGCTGTTGCAGCTGCACTGACTGCTCCGTAACTCACCCTCTCTCTCACCCTCTCTCTGTCTCCCATATGCATACAAACATACACACACACACTCACACACACACTCAGCCCCTCTTTCTCCCCTCCTGAATGTCAGCTAGCAGGCTAACAGGCTAGCCTGGATGCCACAGTATGGCAACAGTATGCTTTTGTTCTGCCTCCCTGTCTGAAAAGGTCCATGGGGGGGTTAGCCTAGTGTCCGAAAGCCGAAAGTCATTTTTCTCCCCCTCCCTCTCTCTTTCCCTCCCTCTCTCTCTCTCTCTCTCTCTCTATCTATCTCCTGTTCCCTCTCCCTCTCTCTGCCCCTCTTTTCCCCTGGCAGGCCGGGCCCTCTCTCCAGCTGTGTCCGGGGTGGCGGCCGAAGGAGAGGAAGCGCGAGGGCAGTGGTGTGATGGGGTTCGTAAGTGGGGCGGGCGGTTGGGGCCTGTTCGTTGTGCGTTTTTTGTGCGACCCATTAAAGGGTCGTTTATCGCCTCTATGATCCCATTGTCGGCCATTTTCAGCAGAGGCCGCGGTGGGTAATTGGCCGATTGGCCACGCTCGGCGCCCGCTGGGGTGATTTATAACGGCACTGAATGGGACTGACTTCATAACGGCGCACAAACCGCACACAGACCCAAAACGACGGAGGGGAGAGAAGAAAAAAAAAACAGCCATGAAAGGATGAAACGTAGACTCTGGGGCCTTTGTGTTGGTGTGAAATCCCGAGACGCGGGACAAAGAGAGAGGCTGGAGTCCCTCTTTCTTTTTCCATCTATTTCGTCTATACATTTTTCTCTTAACTTCTTTTCTTTTTTTAAAAAAAAGCACGCCTCTTTCACTCCACCTCTCTGTTTATCTAAATCACTCGCTCTTTCTCTCGCTCTTTCTCTCGCACGTTGACTTCTTTCCTCCCTCTCTTTTGACCCCTGTCCCTTTTTTTGGGGCATTTTTTCTGGTTGTTTCGATCTTCTCCAGTTCTCACAACCTCTCATTTTTCTCTATTCTCCATGCCTGTTTGTGCTGTTCTCGCCGCCTCCTTAGCCCCCAGTCACAGCACAAAAAGCATTGTTTTGGCTATAGTCAGGAGTATCATGCAGAACACAGCTTTTGTTTACTGCATGAAAAGTAATGAAATTGGTCTGAACTTTGATCTGAGTCATTCACGTTTTCCAGTCCTTTTTTGAAAAAAAAAAAAGATGCTGTCAGTTAGTACCTCTCATGCCTTGACAATGTGCATTGAAGTTGCTCACTTCAAAAGTGCCGCGTCCGTTTGTGTTTGTGAGAAGTATGTGAGATCACAAACACTTACGATCTCGTCTGCTGGTGTGTGTCATTATCCTCACTGAGTTCATGGACTCTTCAGTCCCTCTGATCTTGTCGTCACCTCTGATTCTCTCTATCACTCTTTCTCAATCTTCCCTCATTTCTTATGATCCCTTCACCTTTTGTTCATTCACAAACAGAATATTGAATAACTAGAGGAGATTATTCTGGATGTTTGTGGGAGTGTATTCTTCTTTCCAGTGTATGTTTCTGTTAACTCAGTACTTGACAAGATGAAACAGCAGTTATTCACACAAACAATTCAGCTCTCAGTAAAAGTGTGTTGCTGGTCATTTTACCCATTGATGATTACTCAGAGAAAAACACACAGAATTACACAGAAAAGCATTGGCCATGAGTCTTTGATATCTGTGTGTGTGTGTGTGTGTGTGTGTGTGTGTGTGTGTGTGTGTGTGTTCCTGTGCGGTGCCTTGAGCCCATGGTGTGTGGAGGTTGGTGTTTAATGACCCTCTAATTAAAGCCGACCCTCCTTCCAATAGCCTGATCATGTTCTGGGGGTCAGGGGTCTTTTACATAACGACCCGAACTAGTCCGCTTATTCTATGCTAATTGGCCCCTGCCTGCTTGGAACATAGCATAATCTTCAAGCATTGCTATTTCTGTCACTTCTATACTCTTTTCTACTCCTGTTGTTTTCTATTGTTTAAAAGTGGTATATGCTAATCTCTCTCTCTCTCTTTCTCTCTCTCTCTCTCTCTCACTCATTCACACACACACACACTCTTTGGCTCTGTTGATCTGTTAGTAAAATCATTGTCTAGTCTAAATCTCTTTAATGAAGTAGCTGATCTATGTAACTTTGTGTGCTGCCTACAGCTCTGGAAAAGGATATTTGTCAGGACAAAACCCCCAAACCATCTAAATTGTCAAAAAATGATTTATTCCATCAACGTAATAAACAATACTTAGTCAAAGTTAAATGCAGCTATGTGTGTATATATTCAGCTCCACTGAAGGTGTACATATTCTATGCACAACAAACAGCCATTCTGTTATTGTTATTTGAAATGTTTGTACACATATGGGAGCATAAACAGAGAGCTGTGAAAAGGCTTAGCAGATGTGCTAGCGTGAGGCTGAACTATCTGACCTCTATGGGCCACTAAAGTTTTAGTCCATGTTAACAACACAACATATAAAAATACCTAATTGCACATGGCTCAGCATCTTCTCTGTGGAAGTCCAAACCTCCTGAGAAGGACTTGTGCTGACAACTTACCCACCCACTGATTGCCACTGGTGACTATACTTACCATCTGCAATCTTACTTTGGACCTGAATTATCTGACAGTGTTGATTACCTTCAAGAGGCATGAACCACATAGCCTGTGGTTGCTATAGCTCTTTCTTATCAGCTCGCTTTCCACAGGGGCACTTCTTGGCACTGGATTGAACTGTTCCTGTTATTTGTTGAGGTTTTCCCAGGGGATTTGGTGTGGAAAGACATGTCACATCTCTACTCCAAGTCTCCCAGGACAACCCACTACATTTATGGGATGTTTGAAGAGAGAGAGAGAACCACCCTTGAGCTCTCTCTCTGTCTCTCATTTTCTTTCTCTCTCTCCTTTTTCTCTCTCACTCTCTCTGATAGCTTCAAGAGGAAAGAGGGAGGGTGGGGTTACCGCAGCCGATTATGGACTCATGGTAAAAAGGAACAGTTTCTACTGTGTTCATTTTCCATTTTGTTCCTTGTCCTGTGTGTGTGAGACCTTTAGTGCGCTGTTCCTCATCCGTCACTAAACTACACCTCCCCCCCTCCACCCTCTTTTTTTCTATTGCTTTTATTCCCTTTCTTTTCTTTTTCTCGTCTTGTCAGGCCATCTAGATTATGTTGCTAAGGAGATTTTTTTTCCTTTTTGCTTTTTTCACTGTTTTCCATTGATTTGGTGTTAATGCGTTTTGAATGCCCCGTGGTGTGTGCTGGCCATGGGGGCCTGAGGGGTGTGTGTGTGTGTGTATGTGTGTGTGCCTCAGACTGAAGGAAAGAAAGAGAATGAGTGAGAGAGAGACAGAAAGAGAAAGAGAGAGAGGGAGAGAGAAGGTCTTGCCCAGTGCAGGAATTTCAATCTGAAGAGCTTGATGAGGGTGGGGGGGTGCTGTGTGTGTGTGTGGGGTGGGGGGGGGTTCGAGGCCCAAAGAGGTGCACTCAAGTGAGAAATGAAGAGGTCTGCAAGGCTGGAAAGACCCTCTCTGACAAGTACCCCCCACCCCACCCCCAACTCCACCCCTCACATCACAGAGCATCTAGCCTCTGCCCTCCCCCTACTGAAAGCTCACAGGTGCACTGTTTAAAACACTCCCTCTCTCCCACACTGCCTTTTTTACTCATCAGCTATGAAACCTTCAGATCACATATACGTCAGTCTCCCCCCTCTCTCTCTCTCGCACACTCCCTTGGGACGTTCCACAGGCCAAATCTAATAACAAGCCCCTTATTGTATTTATACATGAGTAATGACAATAAAGTTGAATCTAATCTAATCTAATCTTAAAACTATCAAAAATGCCTTGAAGCAAAAATAAGAAGTATTCTTATATACAACTTTGATGTTGTCAAGCTTTGTTTTTGATATGAAGTTATAGGGTATATTTTATATACCAGTAGTAGTACATCTTTTTATCAAGAGAATGATGTTATGTCGCTTAGACTTCCATGGGAAATGGTGTCCTGTTTGGGCTAAATTGAAATAGCTGAAATGGTGTGTGTGTGTGTATGTGTGTGTGTGTATGTATGTGTGTGGTTGGTTGAGAGAGAGTGTGAGAAACATTTTAAATTCATTGTTGATTTTCAGAGCAAGCCTTGTTTGTTCTGAGGATGTTTTGATGTGTGCTTGTGGCAGAGATTGATTTGATGTGATTTGAATAGTGATGAGGAACCACAGTGATGGTTGAGAGAGAGAGAGTGTGTCTGTGTGTGTGTATGTGTGCACGTGTGTCTATGTGTGTGTAAGAAGGAGAGAGATAGAGTGGTTGTGGCTTTGGTCAGACAGACTCTTAGGATCTCACCCAGACTAGCTCAATCTGGTCTGAACTTGGCTCCAGCCAGAATGAAATATCTGTTGCAACTACATCTCTGAAAATGCAGCTGACCCAGTCATATTAATTTAAGAGTTTCTCTCTCTCTCTCTCTCTCTCTCTGTGTGTGTGTGTGTGTGAAAGAGAGAGAGAGAGAGTGTGTCGCCAGTAAGGAATGTGCTCTCTATCTTTAATCTTTGTCTCTCGGTATCAGTCTCTCTCTCTCTCTCTCTCTGTTTCCCATCCCCTGTCTTTCTTTGCTCTATCATTGTGAAATCTGTAATGCTCTCAGTCCTTTTCTCTTCTCATTGTCTGTCTGTCTTCTGTTTTCTCATTGCCCTGTAATCTTCTCTCCCTCTCTCTCACAGTCTTTTTTTGGGGGGTCTTAGGGGGGTTGAGCTTTTTCTCTAAACCTCATTTTCTCCCAGTCTTGTCTCACCTTTTCATCTTTTTGCAGTGTTTTGCCTATGTTATTACTCATCCTATCTATTCTCCCTCTATCTCTCCATATCTCCATCTCTCTCTCTCTCTCTGTGTCCCCTCTCTCTATTTTTCTCTGCTTTTATCTCTCTCTTTCTCTGTCTGCCCCCCCCCCACACACACACACACTATCTCTCTATCTCTCTCCTCTCCCCTCATTTTCACCCCCGTAACATTGCCATTCCTCATCTCATCATCTGCCAGCTGTGGATGTACTACCCACCGGCTGTCCTATGACACCCTGCTAAAAGCCGCCCCCCTCTCCTGAGTCAATTAGCCAATCAAACGATGCCAGATCAGGGCCTTCCATTCTGGGAGCTCCTCCGGCCACCTCTTGCAGCTGGTTTCACCTTAAATACTGCAGTGCTACAACCCCTAAGGGTCAAAGGCCATGGCCTTTGTCATGGGCCAGTTTAGGCCAGACAATATTTTGATATCTACCAGGTATGTTGTCCAAATATAGTCATACACCATTTTCATTTTAGGATTTTATACTACCTACAACTTTTTACAAGATAGTTTGCAGTACGGACACATCTGGTTGAGCCATTTCCGTTCATTACAGTGGAAACAAATTGTTGCAACTTTGACTTAACACGTATCTGGTGTAGCCCTAAGGTTCTGGCTTAAGATCACATTAGGATTCAGCCACCATGTTCTTGAACACAGAATGTTGATGGGCAATGTAGTTCAAGTGTTTAGTAGTTGTAGTTGTGTATCCTACAAAGCACCAGTTACAAATACATCACCCTCACATTAAGTTCTCTACAGATGAAAGCCAAGTAAGACACTGAAGGAAATAGGGTCTTTTCGTTCCCTTGATTATTTCTCTGTGGTGGTTTGCTATATTCCGAAATGAACAGAACATTGTTCCATTACAAGTGATGTATTTCTGCTAGGCCTGATTAAAACGAGAGCTGGTTCCCAGAATCTGAGGGATTTAAATATAGAGAACTAAATTACTAAAATTACTCACAATGGGCTAATGCAGAGGGGATTTCTTCATCTCACTGAAGTGTCAAATTAACAAGATGGACGTGACTGCCTGTGTTTGTTTGGGCTCCTTATCATTAGTGTGTGTGTGTGTGTGTGTCTTGATCATGGCTGTCTTTCTGTCTGTGTTTCTACATGTGTGTGGTTGCGTTTGAATGTGTGTCTATGCTGTCTGCATGTTTCTACATTTATGTGCTTGCACATGTGTGTGTGTGTGTCCATCTGTCTGTATTTATAGATGGTAAAACCACCATGCGTTATACAGGTGCCTGCCTTAGGGTCTCCAAAAACCTCTTCCAGATTTTGGGGGGAACACACACTCATGACCTCTCACCTCTCCCGCCCCAGTCTGTTGAACAGCTCATTTAGAGCTACACCCCTGAGCCACTAGCTCCAGCTGTGCTGAGGTATACCAGACAGAGATGTGATTGGAGTGGGAAAAATCTTTACATTTACATTTATGAGGTACATTTATTACATTTGGCAGACGCTTTTATCCAAAGGATAACATTCAAGCTGCAACACAATGAAAGAAACTAACAAAGAGTGCATATTGCTAACATAAAAACACTATTTTAAGTAGAAAGTGCAATAGTGTAATAAAAAGTGCAGTATAAAAGAGAAATTAAGTATTAATAAGGAGGTTTATTGTTGACATACAGTATGTGTTGTTTTGTTGATCTAGAATACAATTTTTACTACTTTTTGTATACTTTGCTCTACTGTCTGTTAGAGGAATGAACATTACATTATGGTATCATTATATAATTTAAGTGAATTTAGTTTAAATTAGCAGAGATTTGAGACGGGAAAAAGTTGAATCGGTTGAATGTTTCATGTGGCTCTTGGAGTAGCTGGGAAACTAGTTTCGTAACTCACCCAGTTGTCTCTGTGGCTTCTCCTGTGTCAACCCTGGGCCTAGGCGCCTTGTGTTTTTGTGTACACACACACACACACACAGTCTTGAGAGCGTCAGTCTGACACGTCTCTGATTGACTCTTTCATTTTCATAATGAGCTTGTGTGTGCTCAGCTCGGAGGGCATTACACGGTGCGGGTCGGACTCGGAGCTGTGGTGAAGGCCCCGTTAATTACCAACCTTTCACCCCCTATTGTTTGTTGGCTTTTTTGGGGATAATGTTATGTGCCAGCCCTTGCCTATAGCGGGAAGGAAGCAGGCAAACATAGTGCTTCTTCATGTTGTCTCATCTGCTTGCTTGTTCATCTCATTGTGGTCTCTGCAGTTGTCATGTTGCCCAGAGCTTTCTCTGTTCACTTTTTTTCTCCGTCAGCCCACTTAGGGTTAGAGCTGTGTGTTCAGACTCAGTATTTATGTGCTTCCAGTTATACCAACCCCGTTCCAACTTTGTGGTCAACAGTGAACAATGAGGCCTGTGGTATTAGTTGATGTCTGTCTCCTAAATTTGAACATGACGTGTGTAAAAGATTTACTTCTAGTAGTAAGCTAAGTTGTATCACACAGAAAACATCACTTGATTGCAATCTTCTCTATTTACAGGAAAGGCTTGATTTATTTAATCCTCGGGGAATGATGAGACAATGAAACAAAACAACAAAATATAATAAAATGATTTGGGCATGGTGGAACACCAGTAACGTCACTGACTGACAACTGGTCAACCAAGGCTCAATTACTAAGCCCCACGTTTGTCTGTCCCTTTGGATGAAAGCGTCTGCTAATACTGAAATTACAAATTAATAAAATAAACAATCACATAATGGCAAGTGCATACAGCATCTAAACAAATATTTATTACCGGATTTTAACCTGCGACTGAAATATTGTGGATACGGGACTTTTTCTAACTGAGATTCTGCATTCGTAAACGTGTGCTAGTTTAGTAATTAGCTCCAACTGGTGCAGGGTCACAGTTTGTTGCACCTTCCTCTAGAGTGGAATTGATGAATACATACCAGACTGTGTTTGGTTTTGTAATATCAGACCAGACTGAACACCTGCGTGGCCAGAGAACAAGTGCTGAGAATGTCATTTGTGGTGGCATGCCTGGTGAATAGAGTATCTGGTTCTTGCTGTCTGGGGTGAGGGTGGTGGGGATACCCACGGGTCCTGTCAAGGGTGCCAAGAGTGTATGTGCGTGTGTGTGTGTGATGCTCCCTCTTGCCACCCTTAGATCCCTGGGAAACACTCAGACAAACACTCCAACCATGCAGATGACAAATGCTCCTTCACTTGGGTGCCACACACACACAGAGACTGACACAGACACTCATACACACACACACACACACATTCTGTTTATCTCTCCCATGTGCACTCACATACACACACATACACACACACATATTGTAATTTGGCTAAAAACACATTTGCTGTGTCACCACCTGTTCATACCAGCAGCACTTGTACAGTAGCCGAATGTTGAACAGCTGAGGAAGAAGAGAGAGAGAGGGAGAGAGAGAGAGAGAGAGGGAGAGAGAGCGAGGGAGAGAGAGGGACTGAAAGGGCAGCTGTTGGTTTGGCTGAGTGGGTGGGAGGGGATGGGAGTGGGTTTTGAGGGGAGTGGGAGTGGAGGAGGTGTGTGGCTTGTGTGCCATCATGCTTCATCTCCCTCCCGTAACACGTTTGATCCCTGTTTTTGTCAGTTTATGCCTCAGTTTATAAGGGGGGAGGAGGGGGGGGCAGGGGAGGAAAGAAAAAGAAGGCAAAAACACAGCAAAACTGAGCTAATGTGTCTCTTTTGTTCTCCGTGGGACAGTCTATTCCCTCCCCTCCCTCTCCAGCGCTCCGTGGGATGGCCTGTCCTTTCTTCCCCCCGCCGGGGACAAAAAGCCAGGCCGTGGGTGCATTCCGCCTGGCCAGAGACGGGGGAACAGGGCCGGCAGGAGAAAGATCTGAATCGGACGTTGATGTGAACAAAACCTAATCCCCCATTGGTGCCAACGTGACCTTAAAAAATCGGCTTAAAGTGGCTCAGTTAAACTGGACACGGTCTTCCCATTGAAATGCTGCTAGCCCCCAACAGCAACCACCCGCCCTCTTTCTCCAACACAGACTTTCTCTCTCACTCACTCACTTACAAACACACACACACACACACCAGCACACTTGTGTAAAACCCACCATCTCCTCCTCTATGAATCTCCCTCTACTTCAGTCCTCCTCCTCAATTTCCACCCTCGCTTTCCCTCTTTCTTTCTCTTTCTTCTTTTCTTCCCTCTTTCTCTCTCCCTCTCTTTCTCTCCCTTCTGTCACACAAACACACAGAGACACACTTGTGCAAAACTTACTATTTCCTCCTCTCTGAGTCTCTCTCTCTACTCTCGGTCCTACTCTTTTCCCTCTCTATCCCTTCCTCTCTCTCCCTCCATCTCTCTCTCTCTCTCTCCCTTGAGTCCTCCTCTATTCCCCCTCTCTCTCCCTGCCACCCACACACTCCAGAACAGCCGCATTAAGTCGCATACATTCATAACCCCTCTTTAGTAAAGGGCCCCGCCTTGGACAGTTGTCTGCAGGCCCCAGGGGGGGCCCTGCACTGACACCGGGGCGTTTAGGCTAAGCTGTCCCGTGAGGGAAATGGACACGGCCTCGCCGCGGCAGGTCCTTCAGATGTCTCCGTCCCTCCTGCCCACGCCGGCCTAATCCCCCTATTTCATGCACATTAGCCTTTAGGTAAACGCTCACCCTCACCTCTCTAACAGTGCAACCGCAACCTCAGCCAACGCCACCACACGGCTACCTGCTGAAAAAGAGAGAGAGAAGAGGGAGGGAGAAGAAAGAGGAATATCATGCGGTTCTAAGGCAGACAATGGGAGGATCCCTATCATATGAAATAAAAGAAAAGAAAAGAAGAAGGGGAGAGAGGGGAACTCATATGTCCCTCACAACAGTTGGTATTTTAACTGCCGTCACTTGCTGTGTGTGTGTGTGTGTGTGTCTGTGTGTGTGTGTGTGTGTGTGTTTAAGAAAAGGTGCCACTGTTTTAAGGATTGCAGTACCTACAGCATCATAAATTAAACTGAGCCACTTGTCCTACTCAGTCTGTGAAGTAGCTGAAGTAGTACACATATGGAGTCTCTATGGGCTGAGGATAGAAACAGATGAATGAGAGAGAGAGAGAGAAAGAAAGAGAGAATAAAGTAGTGTATGAAAGGCTGAAAGAATGTTTTCTCACGCACTCGTCTGTATTTATTCTCTTCTTGTGGTTCATCTGCCCGGCTCTGCGACAGATTAGAGGTCGCAACATCGCCAGACAAGCTGAGAGAGAAAAGAGCTGTGTCTGTGTGTGTGTGTATGTGTGTGTATTTTATCATTCATGCCTTTGTCTATATCTTTTTAAGTGATTCTTTTTATAGTGATGTTGGTATAGCCCAACTCGGGGGAGGGGTGGATGCGTACCCCTTTTTTAAAGTTTATGTGTGGGCTTGTGTGAATGTGTGTGTGTGTGCGTTTAATGAATTGGTAATGTTTGTTGTCTGTATTTGATCAGGGCTCTGTCATTGTCTCTGTCTGGACTTATTTGTGTGTTTGTGTGTGTGTGTGGGCAGGAGGGGGAGTACTAAAAAAGTACCCCCCCTCCTGTGCATATGTGTGTGTGCTAGTGGGGGCCACTGTATGCCTCATGACTTACCATCTGCATGTGTATACAGAGAGAGACTGAGTGTAGAGGGCAGAAAGTAGGTTTGTGTGTGTGTGTGCATGTGCGTGTATGTGTGTGCAGTATGTGACTTTACATTTGTAAAGTATGTGGCATTACATTTGTACAGTATGTGGCATTACATTTACATTTATGCATTTAGCAGACACTTTTCTCCAAAGCGACTTACAAAAGAGGATAACATTCAAGCTGCAACACAATGAAAAAAACTAACAGAGTGCATATTGCTAAAAACTGCACTATTTTAAGTAGAAAGTGCAATAGTGTAATAAAAAGTGCAGTATAAAAGAGAAATTAAGTATAAGGATGTTAAGTGCATTCTCAAAATTTAGGCCAGGAGGTATTCTTGGAAGAGCTGGGTCTTCAAGAGTTTCTTTCACAGCATTACCACTGTTCTGTGTCCTGAGACACAGTTTGAAGCCCTTGAGGTTAGTGTGTTTCTTGTGGGTCTATCTCAATGAGGAAAAAAAGCACAGTGGATTCATCTGGGTGACAAATGTATGAGACTCTCTCCAAATCCACTCAAAACTAGCCCCAAAATACTACACCCTCAACACACACACACACACATACATTCCGAAAAGTCCTCTTCTGTTCCCATGATTCCCTGTGATTTATGCGCTGTGACCGCATATGATCCACTTCCACCACTTCCTAGGATCAGCTGCTAAACCAGGAGCCAATAAGAGGCAGATCTGGTTACAGGCTACCAGCCAGCCTGTCTGAGGGGCTCCCAACATGCCAGCAAGCCCACTGCTGTCAGACATGCAGAAAGAATCAGAGAAAGAGAGGTGGATAGAGAAGAGTGTGTGTGTGAGAGAGAGAAAGAGAGAGAGTGACTGAGTGAGAAAGATTATGGGAGGAAAGCCAAAGCCAACTTACATGCATTCTCCTGTTTTGTGTGTGTGAACATTTTACTGTATGTGTGTGTCCACCAGTGTGTTTATATTGCTTGGAAAAGCTGAAGTGTGTGGACACTATATTCTGCCCCAGTGGTCAGTTATCACATTGTTAGGTTATCTTACAGGACCCCCCGAACACACACACACACACACACACACACACACACACACACACACACTCCCTCCTCCACTCTCCACTGTCCCTCACCCCCTGCCTCTAACCGCTGCCGCCACCAGCGCTCCATGGATAATTTCCCTGGGAAATACAAGCTCTTCATTGACAGAGACCACAGCGCCACAGGCACCCTGCCAAGGCCCATCAGTGACATTTCATTTGGGCCACTCTCAAGTGCTGTCCATCGTGAAACAATGTAATTGCTGCACTGATTGACAGGAGCAAACACTTAAGAAACAGACTTGACAAACAAAAAATACTGAGGCCCCAAAATAGAGGGAAATACTTGGACAGTCACAGTGGCTGTAATCTGCTAGAAGGCCTGCTGGATTAGCCATAAATTAAAAAGGATATCAGATTGAAAACGCAGATTGAGGGTGTGGATGAGGACAGCTGATTAACAAAGGAAGGGAGAGAGACCTCTAGTGATGCAGAAGTCTAAGCACTTGGTTATGTACTGAACCGAGGTCAGATAAGGGAATGCCTTTATCTATGAAAGTGATTCTAAATGAGAGGAATGATTCTAAATCAGATTTCATATACATTTCATATTTCATATAAATCCCCATCTGTCAAATTGGGCAGAAAAGGAGGAGAAATTCTGGAAACAAGTGGCCAGAGGACACATCACATCACGTCGTGGGACACTCAGGCGCCACGTGTGGGACACACTGCTCCTGTTTTCCACACTTCTTCATGCTGCCGCTTCATTCATCCTCATTCCTCCTCTTTTCCTGTCAGCGCTTCAAAAACAGACATCTGACTGGAATGTCATGGCACTCTCCTTTGTGGTAAAGCCAATGGAATCCAGATTTTTTGTGTCTAACAGCACATTTCTGAATGATTAGGTTGGTTTTTTTGTAGGATTTTAAAAGTTTGGACGTGTGTCCGGTCTTGTATGAGAGACTGCCACGTCAAAAAAAAAAAAAAAAAAAAACTCTTTGACCCTTACTCCTTGCCTGGTGGAACTCTCATGCTTCACTATGTGAAGAGTCTGGACATTCTCATATGTTTACTTTGTGGTGGGTGGGCACTTTCCTTGAACGTTAACCCTATTGTTTCTGGCATCAGGTTCTGTTTGATGATTGGATGCTAAGGAAAGGGGAGGGGGGGCAAACCTTTGGAGAGTACCCTGACTAGTACTGTGGCAAAATGCAATACTGAGCAGAGGGACTGGGTGGCTTATGTCTGGCCCAAAGAACAAAGTGCTGCTTATTTTCATTATGTATTATCAATATCAGTTGACAAGTCTTTTTTTACCACTCGACTTTTATCAGTCTTTACTGTCAGCTGTGTACATGATTTACATTGCTTGTGTTGCCTCTAAATGCCTACCTACTTCAGATACAACAGGCACACTTCTGCCTTTCTAAAACTGAAGATCTCCTTTGGTCAGGTATCAAAGAATGACTCCTCCACACTCCTTCCCACCTCCAACTCCTTCTTGCACCTCAAAGCCAAGGACGGTGCAGAAGTGCCGAGTTTAACACAGACCACTGAGAGCCTGAGGCGCTCAAAATAAAAGAGAACGCAAGTGGCATGGGAAGCAGAAAGAAGCTTTTAACAAGCGAAGACTCTCCCCTGACAAGGTACTTAAAGAGAGAGAAGAAGCAAAAGAGGAGAGTGTGTGTGTGTGTGGGTGGGGGGGGTGAAAGAAAGAAGCATGAAGAAGAGGTTTTACTGAGAAAGAGCAGCGTACTGTAAACCTTGACAAGGGCTATTCTGCTGTGAGGCAATTGTGTCCAGCTTTGCTTGAACAATGGTCAAGTTAGAGGAGCTTTGAAAAAGGTATGTCACCACAGTTATGGCTGGGGCACATACGATCCACTTGTTTTTATTGTTCCTGCCGATGACTTCTTCTTTAAACATGACAAACTAAAAGTACAATTTCTTCAGCCCTTATAGTCACCCACAATCAGTTTTGCCAGAAAAAGTCAGGAGAGGTAGACCTACAGTATGACATTAGCTGATAAGTTTTGCACCACTAAACTGTACAGGAGTTTTACTATAGGGAGTGAATTTAAACAAAGTCATTTGAGGACAGAGCGGGAGAAGAATGAAATGTTGCTGCCCTGTTGAATTGGGAGATTCATGTTTTTCATAGTTTTAGTCCACATAGAATAAGGTTGTCATCGCCTGCTATACATTATCTGGTTGACATAAATTCACTTATATTCCAAATACTATGCAGAAACAAGCCTGGACATCTGCTTGTTGGTCCCATGGTTGTTGAACACCACAGTTTATTTCGGTTTCAACACTTTCCCACGCAATATATCAGGAAACATGGTGCGTTATGTGGGCGGATACGATGCCTTATTGTGTTCTATTTACTGTATGGCCGCAAGTTGGAAGAAACGCTCTTAACATACACCATATTCAGCCGGGTCTCAAGGGTGGACTTATCCGGATACTGTTTTTTTTAAGCCTGTCGGACAACATTCGTCATCTCTGGTTAAGTACATAATCAGATGTAGATCAACAAGGCGTGTCGACGTAGGAAAAGTCATAGAGCGCTTTGTATGTCTATCGACTTACAGATACGCTGCAACATCGACCTGTCCGTCTATTGCAGCCTAGACCACAATATTGTAATCCTTACCGATTGTTTTTCTATGCATAAAGTTGTAATATTTGCGCTAGATTCAATTAGATCTGATAAGAAACCAACCTTTTGTATTTTGACGTTGGCTAAGATTTTTGTAACCCCTGACGACAGCGTTCTCCGTGAAGCTTTATTTGAAGACAAAAACAACTAACACTGTCTAGTTCTCTCTACAGGGAAAGGATCCAATGAAAAGGAAATACTGCCCCCTATAGCTACCATTAGGAATTGTACTCGGTCATCCAGTGCGCATGGATCCATGTAGGCCTGATCTCGAGCTGCGGTATCGCCGCTGATCATTTTAGAATCTGTAAACGTAATCCCTTCTCAAAGCATTATATTATGTATTTATTCAGTGTGACACACAACGAAATCCAGAGGTATACTATAGCCTATTTAGGATAAAACTTATCGAAACTTTAAAAGTGGAAACTGTACACTTGTGGTAGATCAAAGCATTACATAGCCTGGACTATAATGTTTACATCTGCCACTTGGTGCACAGTGAAGTCAACGTTCATACACTGTAAAAATAAGACTTCCTGTTATTTGTGATAACTTACAATTATTTGTCAGAATAAACACACAAAATATGGAAATTGTTGCGTTAACTACTTTTTGTGTTTTGAGGACTGAACTCATTATCCCAACTCATTATCTTAAATTTGGCCAACTTAAAATAGTTAGGCAGCCGGACACTAACTTTTTAAAGTTAAAAAACATGATTTATTTTTTACAGTGTAGCTTACCTCAAGGCGTGTCTACCTACACCGTACACTGTACTTACAGTCTGTAAGCTGCTGCAGTTAGGCCAAATATGTAGAGAAGGGTCTGTCTGTTGCATATCCTTGGTAACTACTTTGCCGCGGAAGTATGGAAATGCACGGCCGAGGTTAAATTAGGAGACAATTACTGCATTGTCGCTTTAACAATACGTGCCATTCACATTTTCTGTATAAATGCGCATTGCGAGTGGTTTACACTTGTTTTATAGACTACATTTAAATCAGTGAAGTATGGACCAGATAAAGTCACTTTGATTCTATATTTACTCTGGAAGGCTCCAGTATAAATTGGGTCGCCTGCAAAAAATACCGGATGATCTCTCCGCGCTCTGCAGTCAGTCGGCAAAATTGGAGGAATTAGTTTTGCAAAAAAGAAAAGGTTCCTGCAGAGACTTCCGAAGTTCCAGCAGCAGCCTACTGTTATGGAATGCAGGTCACGCGCACTTGAACTGAAAAACGCGTCTTTCATTCCCCCCCTTTTGTTTTAATATTTCCACTAGACTGGACTCGGTTAGGGTGCGTTTAAGTAGCTGCTGAATATGTAATTGTGGATCTGCGGTTGGCTCTTTAAAATAGGTGCGACGTCCTGTAATTTCATTTTACTTTTACTGACTAAGCAAAATGACATCAAAGCTAGATGTCTGTGAATGATTGGTGTGTGAAATGCCCATTGGGCTTTGTGGTTTTGTTCGTACTGGATTTTTTTGTAGGCCCTACTATGTATATAGGAGATCTGGAAAATATCTACATGCATAAAATACGCTTATTTATGAATGGAGATTTATGCTTATAGCTGTATTATTTTTGAAAACATTTTGCCTTGTTAAATGACCTAGTCCTCAATACATGCCATTTGGGGCTCTTTAGTTTCCACACCCTAGTCCCAGTAATGTGCATTCCAGTCATTAGTTTTATCTTTATACAGCTAGAAAATGTTATCTTAGCAGATTGGACCCCTTCAGTGTAATCTACACAAGCAGAGACCTGACTTATCTTAAACCGAGGGTTTAAGCTAACCTTATCTAGTCTCTTTTTTCCATAAATAGAAATTGTGCTGACCAACTAGTCACCCCATCTCTCTCTCTCTCTCTTTCTCTCTCTCTCAGACACACACACACAGAATCATTAATACGAAAGCCTATTTTTGTCATCCCAGGCAGGCTTCTCATCTCCACTGCTTGAGGTAGGTTAGATTGTCTTTTGCCATGAATACTATCTGACAGTTTTGAACAGACCACACAATGCATCTGAAAATCATGACAGCTCATAATCCCAGACCTTCCCTGGTGTCAGGTTGCCGTGGAGACAGACAGATAGGCTAGCCTGAGAGGAAGGCAGCACACAGCAGTGTTTGACAATGACAGACTCAATAATATTCCTATTAGAGAGATCCTACCTGTCAATCCAATCTGATTACTTCACACTGCAACAGTTTACGCATCCTCACAGATCAAAGCAACACACACACACATTTACACACAGGAACTTCCTTGAAACTGACTTCATATTCTTTATAAAACATAATGAAAGTGCATCGCTTATGATTATTAATCAGTTGATTATAGTTTATCTGTTAAATCGATGTGCAGTCTTTTCTGAGCATATGATTTTCTTAAAATAGTCTCAGAAGTTTCAAATTGAACTTGGGTCATGGCTTGTTTATGTGAAACAAGACCTATACCCATACACATACAGACATACTGACATACACATATACCCTCTCACACACATACTCATACACACAAATACCCGTGTACACATACACACACACACACCTCCAAAGCTCATTAACTAGCTAATGAGGCCCAGGAGAGTGTGTGTACGGCAGTGGCCCACGGCTCAGAGGTGATGCTGCCCGCTTTGAAAAACATTCACTTCCTGAGGCACACACACACACACACACACACACACACACACACCACCGCCAGTCTCTCTGGGAGGCTCACACCCCCTCCAGAGCCTGTCTTTACCTTTCACCCTCTTCTTTTCCTTCTTTCTCTTTCTTTTTCCCTCTTTCTCTCTCTGCTAATGTGAGGTTTTCTCATCCTGCTTTCAAATGGTGAAGACATGATATAAAGGCCATGTGATGTTGTCTTGCTTGGAGGTCCTGAACTCATCATGTTGCAGAAAAAGAGAAGTGTCTGTGTGTGTGTGGAGAGAGAGAGAGAGAGAGAGTAAGAAAGAAACTTGCACTTCCAGATTGACATCCTGTATAGCCTCATATTCAAATGCCTGACCTGCATTTCATTTAAAGACCACTGTTTTGCAGGCCGCAAATAAACTGCTCTTTGTAGCCGAATGACAGTTCTCAAAGGGCCAGTACAGCTAAGTCTTTATGGGGGAGTTTTGTCTTCAGCTTGCACACACATGCCCTGTGTCTCTCCCACTTTGCCCTTTCTAACTTTGTCTCTGCCATTCCTTCTTGTAATCCCTTTCTCTGTTTTTCCATCTTTATCAGCCTCCGTCTTCACCCTACCCCCTTCCCCCACGTCTCTCTAATCAGATGTAGGCCAGGCCCCCTGTTGGATGTTGCAGAGTTGGGCCGCTAGGCTCCAGAAAGATCCAGAATGTCTCAGGGTCAGGGTTCTGTCTCTCTCTGTGCCTCCCTATAACCCAACCCTGGCCTGACCCCAGGGGTCAAAGGTCGGCGCAGCGTAAACAGGCCGACAGCCGAAGCTGGCCCAATCCATCACGGCGCGGCGTCCTGCCACGGTGGGCCTGGTGCGCACATCACTCCACATCCTGCCGGAGAAAGCGTGCTCGTCAATTTATCAGCAAACCAGTGACCGGCAACGTGCCCCCCCCACCAGTTTCCCTCTCTCTCTCTCTCTCTCTCTCTCTATCTCCCCTCCCGCTATCCAGGCTCCCTCTCCTGGCCTAAGCAGGCCTCCAGAGCAGCCTGGAGCTCCTGAAGCATAAAGGGGGTCATAAGCCCTCCTCTAGCCAAACCCCAGAGCAGAGAAGCAGAGCTTCCCCATGGCCCTCATGGAAGCCCCAGAACCATGTTCTGCATTCCAAACATGCAAGATTTCATATGCTGCGCCAGTGTCCGTGGTTTGATGAAAATGTGTGTGTTCGAATGTGTGTGTGTGAGTATGTGTAAGTGTTTGTGTGTTTGTGTGTGTGTGTGTGCGTGTGTGTGTGTGCATATGTCTGGTTAAGTCATTAGTGCTTTATGGCAAGCAGAGTCTGATACGTTTTACTGTTGCAGGGCTCGGTGCCGAGGAAATACAGCTCCCCTCCCCACCCTGGTCCCATCAATGCCATGACCCCCCACAGACAGAGAGCAGAGTACAGCACACACACACACACACATATACAAATAAGGATGCAAAGAACAACACACATGCACACACACAGAGAATTGCAGAAAGACCAACACACACATAAAGGAACATACACAGTCAGTCACACACAAACACACAAGCACATGCAATTTACTCACTAAATACAAACATTACATTCAAATGTCTGAACCTATCACACAAATAGTTTTATAAGTTTATATGTTTTTTTTTGTGGAGCTCTGTGTCTGCTGTGCTAGTATACTGGTTGGTCAGTGAGCTGCAATCTCTGTGCTTAGTTCAGAATGGGAGTATAATTGGCATTTTACCCAGAGTTCACCCCTTCCCTCTGAGGCCTGATGGGAGATCGGGGCCCATGTGGGACAGTTCGGCAACGGCTCCGCAGAGGTGGTGAAGGTCATCGCCCTGACAACTGAAGATTAATGGCATGTTTATGCCGGCCTGGTGAGTGACCAGTGTGGAAATCCATCAGCAGAGGTGTCTTGTGCTACTCTGTGTACACATGCAAAACACGCACACACTCCCTCTCTTGCCCACACACATAAACACACATTCACTTTCGTACCCACACGCACAAACAAATACACACACATACACGCACGTTCACTCTCTCACCTACATGCACATATACAAACACACACACACACAGTCTTTTCCATGTGTACACAAGTTTACACACACATACCTATAGACAAACATATACAGGAGTCACTTTCAAACAGAGTGACATGTGTTCTGACCCACACAAACAGCTAGATGTCTACATATGCTCTCCTACATACAAACATATGGATAAACATAGTGTGATATACACACCAGTTAACACACAAGCACATCTTTTAACACAGCAATGAAAACAGAAATTTATGGTATGTTTGAAAGAGGTACCACTTAAAAAAAAACACTCATAGTCCCAGTAACTTGTCCCCACACACAAATCCCTCCTACAGATACCCTCTCTTAGCACAAATACACACACACACACACACAGACACAGGCATGGACGCATGGGTGCTCTGACGTTATGCATGCTCACAGGTGTCGGCTGACTAATCTAGACTGGGGCTCAGGAGGTCAGGTTAAGGTAAACAGTGATAGCTCACATAAATTAACAGATAGTGTCATTCACAAACACAATGACTGCTGACACACATTAAAACACACACATACACACATGCACACAAACACTCAAGTCATAGAATACACATACACACACACACACATACATATGCACACTCACCCTAATGAGGGTGACTAGAGGTGTCTGGATGTTCTCTCCACTGTCTGTGGACCTGCTGACATCGGCTTCATCTCTGTCTTTGTCTTCCCTGTTGCCTCGTGACCTTTCACTTCCTGGGTCAGAGGGCACACTCCTGCCTCTCTTTTCCCGCCCTGTAGCCCACTGTGTAAGCCGGACCTAACCATGACGACCACCCCCCCACCCCCCACTCCCACTTTCCCAGAAGAGTCCTCCCCAAAGGTAATGTTTCCTAGGATTTGGGAAGATTCGTGGTTAAAGCATCTGCGTGATGCAGGTCTTGCAATCTCTCAGTGAGACTCAAAACCGTTATACACGAACATGTGTTGCGTGTTAAGAACATAACATTTGATTTAAAGTGCACAGATTTGTCATGTTTATAGTATCCATCAGTGGAGACTAACATACAGTATTTTCTTGCGTGGAGATATTTGAAGTGGTTTGGCTTTCTTGCAAGGCATTCTGAAAATAATCATGCTTGTACTGACTGATTGGAAAGATAGAACATTGGCTGCTTGTATGATTGTATTTATTATACATTTTGTGTGCCATAAAACTATGACTCTCATATCACTTCACACAGATGGCTTTTATTTCTGACTGTTTTACCCTAGATTCATTTCGGCGCATTGGCCCCCATGATCAGTCCAATACATAAGAGATAACGGCCGATGAGATGACCAGTTTGATGCAAATGATGGCGAGGTAGAGGCAAAGGACTGGGTCCTCCGCCAATTCATTATTTCCATTGAACTGGTCACCTCGAAGGCTGTTATCCCACTTATCTCCCATTTCTATTTAGGATATTATATTAGCTATACCTTTCTTTATATTTAGGAATCATGTGCATGAACTACAGAAAATAACATATTATAGCTACCGTTAAGGGGGGAAAGTACTGAGTGAATTACTTTACTTTGGTTGTTATGGTTACCATTCATAAGTGCATTGATATGGAACGGTGATTAAAATTTTTGAAACTACTTCAAAGGTAGCCAAAGGTATACAAAGTTAATTCCCACCTCATCAGCCAATCAGAAAAGAGAATCCCATTGTTAAGGGAGATAAATTGATATAATTCGAATATCTCCCCTAAGCCCTAAGCTATGTGCCCTCAAAGAATTAACTGGGATGAATTAGCTTCATGATTGACTGATTTATGGTTGCTTAATCTTTGGGATGACATTGGCATACATTGTTATAAATGGCGCATGAGCCAGGTAGACATTGTGGCACTCAGGCCCAATGGTAGAAAAGCTGACGCCTTTCTACTGAAGATTGTACCCCTACCCCACAACCATTTTGTAAGGTACTTAAAGTTCAGTGCAATCAAGCTATGATGAAAGAGAGGAGGGAAAAAGGAACTCTTAGTCACCGTCTATGACTCGGCCATCAGCTTCACATAGCGCCCATTTCCCAGCAGGACTGTATATTTCTACAACTCAGAGCTGTTTTCTTTCATATGAATCAGAGAGCAGGATGTGGAGGGGCTAATATTCTGAAAAAACAGATAGATTGGGATAAATTGGAAACAGTTTATTACGGTCATGTTTCAGCATTTTGCCCATAGCTCTGTCATTAGTCAGTTTCCGGTTGGGTCATTGTACAAACACACACACTCACAAAATCACACACACACACACACACACACACACACACACTTATACTACACATCAATTCTACTAGCAGGCTGACTAGTAGAAACACATATTGTCACAGTTACATTTACATGCTGGAATAAACATAAAATACAGCAAGTACTCAGCCCTAAAAGTTGTGTAGTCTTTCTCATGAGGTACGGCCGTGCAGTGTAACATGCAGGCTGTTTCCATTTAACTGTCCGTGTACACACACACACACACACACACACACACACACACACACACATACACGCACGCACACACACACAGACACACACACACACACACACACACACGCACACACACACATACATACACACACACTCTTTCTCTCTTTCATATGTATGTTGGGCCTGTCGAGAGACATTAGTGTGTTAATGCTCTTGGCCTGCTGCGAGACGGCCTGATGTGGTGCATTTTTGTAAGCAGTGTCACTCTGTGTGTGTGTATGTGTGTGTGTGTGTGTCAGCATCGTTAAACAGGCTCCAGATGTTGAGCAGAACCTCTCTTTCTCTCTGTCTCTCTCTAGGCCCTCTCTGCTCCCTCGGCTGGCTGACGAGCTCGAGGTTCGGGAGCCAGCGGACGGAGCAGTATGGAGCAGAGTCACTGAGTGCAAGGGACTGGAGACAGTAGATGGGGGAGGGAGGGGGGGGGGCAGAGAGTCATGTTTTAGCCCCCTCTGAGCACAAGATACCCGCACCATCACTCACCCTCATTATAAACACACACACACACACACACATATATATACACACACTCTATCTCTTTCCCTTTTTTGCCAATTTATGATCTCCTTACCCTCCTTACTCTCTACCTCCCCCTCTTTTTCTTCATCTTTCTCTTTTTCTGTTCGTAAGCTGAATTGATATATTTTGGAGTTGTTCCCACTGGCAAACAAAGGAAATTCTTTAAAATCAGCCTCTTTAGCCTCTCTCCCTCCATCATACTGTAGTCTTTCCCCTACCATCTCAGATTCCATCATTTCTCCTTCAGGGTTTTCCCTTGTTTTTTTTCGTTTTTTTTTCTTTCTTTTCCCCTCATTCTGTGTCTGCTGCCTGGTTGCTGTTGTTTGCTGTCCCCTCCACCCTTCGCTCTGTTTGTCTTCTTCCCTCCTTTGTCATGTCACACCATCACATATCACTTTTCCTCTTCCTCCGTCTGTTTTCTCTTTGTTTCTTTAGAGACCTGGGCTCTCTCTCTCTGTCTCTTTCTGTCTGTTTCTCTCTCTCCTTCTCTCTCCCTCTTTCTCTCAGGTAATGTCTAAGTTGGGTTATGTGTGTGCATGTGTGTGTCTTGTAGAAGACATTGTGCGGACGAGTGAATTGATGAGCTGGAGATTGTGTTTACACTGGCGGACTCAGCTGGCTGCTCTTCCTTAGTTCACACAGCGGAAATGGAGGAATCTGCAGCTTTTCCAAGGCCCGCTCTAAAAAGAAAACAGAGAGAGAGAGAGAGAGAGCATGTGTATGTGTGTGTGTGTGTGTGTGTGAGAGAGAGAGAGAGAGAGAGAGGGAGAGAAGAGAGAGAGAGAGAGAGAGAGAGCATATGTGTGTGTGTGTGTGTTTGTGTTAGAGAGAGAGGGAGAGAAGAGAGAGAGAGTGTGTGTGTTAGAGAGAGAGAAAGAGAGAGAGGGAAATGGGAGGGAGGGAAAGAGAGAGTGCAAGCGTGTGTGTGTGTGTGAGAGAAAGAGAGAGGGAGAGAAGAGAGAGAGAGTGTGTGTGTGTTTGTGTTAGAGAGAGAGAGAGAGAAGAGAGAGAGAGCATATGTGTGTGTGTGTTAGAGAGAGAAAAAAGAGAGAGAGGGAAATGGGAGGGAGGGAAAGAGAGAGTGTAAGCGTGTGTGTGTGTGTGTGTGTGCATGTGTTCGTGTGTGTGTGCCCAAATTCTTTCTAAGGCAAAAGAAAAACACCCAGAAATCCCCAAGTTTCACAAACAGGTCCCTGAATTTAAATGGAGCATTCACAGACTAGTAAAACTGAGGTAAAATACTTGTTATTAATGGCCGAGACCCAAAGGCCTGATGGCTAACACATTAGCATGATTTACCAAGTAATTGATGAGGTCCCTATATTAGAGAAGGATTTCTAATAGCTTAATATCATCTGCAGCGTCTGAGTTATTGCTAAGCTACATAAGGGGTCACGAGCAAAGTAATAATCTAAAGTAGCTTATTAAGGTTAATCCAAGAAAAAAAAAACTTTATTGCTATTACTCTCTGTTTTGTTTTACAGATAACGCAGACAGCCTGCCAAAATATTACATATTGGTCAAAAGGACACCCATATTTCATACCTAAATGAGAACAGGAGTTGATTCTTGTTGTTATTGTTTGTGGTAAAGGGACTGTTTCGGAGGAAAATGTGACGGTGCATGACAGCATCTCCCAGGATGACAAGTGCTTTGGTTAAACTCGGAGGTGTTTGTCAGAGAGCAGCTGTTACCTGTCTCTCACTGGCTTCTGCTGGGACAGACAGACAGACAGACAGACAGACAGACACTCAGGTAGACAGTTTGGATTCTGGATATTAGCTTGGAGTCTGTTTGTAAACTTTCTGTGTCAAAGAGACACATATAAACAGAGAGTCTTCACAGGGAGGTGTTCTTGCATTCCCTCATTTTTCCTCTTATTCACTCTCCATTTTTCTCTTTCTCTCAGTTCAGTGCTCTTATTTTTACTTGCTTGCTTTTTTGTCAGTGCAGAACATTTAAACACAAGGTTTACTTCTCTCTGTCACACACACATTTCTATCTGTGTGCGCGTGTGTGTGTGTGTGTGTGTTTGTGTTTGTACTGAGAGTAAACAACTATGATAAAAATGTGTTCCCACACATTAGGGGGAGAATCTCTTCAAAAGAAGAGTCTCTTCAAAATCCAGACAAACTAATGATGTTTATCTGTGCACATATTTGCATACCAATCCACAGCAGACTGTTAGGATGCACACACACACACACACACACACACGCACACAGATAGAAATGGAGGAAGAGAAAAACAGAGGGTGTGTGTGTGATGGAGAGAAAAAATCCATAAAAACTAGGATTTGTACCACACTGCCATCTACAGACTGCAAAATGAGGGCAAATCGTCAAAGAGGTAGAATGAGTCCAACAGCGAGTGAATGAGGGGAAGGATGAGCGAGAGAGACAGGAAGAGATGGATGGATTGAGAGTGATGGGGTGAGAGAGAGAAAAGAGAGAGAGGAAGAGAGATCCATTTTCTTCTGTTCTTATTAAATTTGCAGATCCCAGTCTGGACTTCTGGCTCTTATACATCTCCTGATTGAACACGTACCCCCTGGTCCTCCGCTGAATCCCTCATGATTACCCAGAGTTCTCGGTGGCTGGCGGCTCAGGCACGGGTGTCGGGGGGGGCGGCACAGCTCTATTGTGTCCAAGAGACTTCAATCAGACACAGCACTCCACACAGGTAATGACTCCCCATCCCAGCCAACAGATTGGGCCAGGCCTCGGCAGGTGTCAACGACATACACACTCTCACACACACTCCTACTCTCTCTCAGTCTTTTAGACTGACAGACATACACACCCTTGACCTAGACTCACACAGGTACGCACACACATACATGATTGGACTTTATATTATGCATCCTTAACACAGACACACACACACACACACACACACACACACACACACACACACACACACACACACACACACACACACACACATTGTTTGCAGAACACATGCATTGGTATGGTGTCACAAATGCACTGGATATACTTTTATAGGAAAGAAACAAGAACCACAAGTTGAACTTCAAGTTGAGGATATTTAAAAAAGGACAGGACTCTCTCTCTCTCTCTCTCTCTTTCTATGTTTGTGTGTGTGTGTGTGTGTGTGTCCATTTGTATCCAGATATGTTAATGGTGTGCAATGGATATGACTGCCTTAGGTTTGTATATTCTCAATGGCTTATGTGTGCCACAGGAACTCTCTGTCACAGTAGATATATAAATAAATCAAACAAAATAGGATGTATTACCGGAACTGTCATTTGCCAGCTAAATTAACAGAGTACAGAAATTGCCTTTAGTTCTCAGTGGAAGCACGTCTATGATGGTGGCCAGTGAGTGGGCGATGCTGAGGCAAATATTTATGTTTGTGTCTAATATTTGTTGGCATGTTTAGGTATCCCAGGGAGAATATTCATAATCAAACTGTAAAAAGGACGTGAAAGGGCAGGAAAAAGCAGGAAAATGTGCATCTTTGCAAATAGCCCCATCCAGATGTTCAAGGCTTGGGAGGGGAAGAGAAGAAAGACAAATATTAGTGCAATGAAAAAAGCAAGCTGGCTTGGAGGCTAAAAAAAGGATAAACAATTTGAGGGAGGGATGGAGAGATCAAAGGATGTCAGAAGAAAGAGGAGAGAAGTGAGAGAAGGAAGGAAAAGAAAACACATCTCAACATCAGTGGTGTGTTTGATTGAAGGGGCTGTTCTAGTTTCATTGGGTGACACACAGCTGGGCACATTAAGAATGACACAAGGCAAGGATGATACACACACACACACACACACACACACACACACACTGAAAGACTTTTATATCTCTTCACAGAAGGTAGTTTAATTCACTTTTATTCAGTTTCATTCTGTTTCTAACTCTAACCCCCACCACCACACACACAAACACACATACACACACACACACACTGGCACCATAAAAAATTCAATGAACACTGAGCTCTCAATGTTCTCACAGTCATTGTGTATGTAAATGAATCTCATTCATTATTCAGAGCAGGAAAGTCCTATTGGTCAACCGAGTGGAAAACCCGGTTCCTGATGGGGAAGAACTAGGCCAAAACATCACTCACAATGTCATTTGCTATTTCAGACAAATCAGCGAGATGCTGAAATTGGAAAATGACTTCATGTTACGTGTTCCTTTTGACTCTGTGTGAAACTGTGTCAAGCTGGGCAGGAATTGAGCCTGACAACATCTGCAAATCGTGTAGTCTTCCTCCTCACCTGCATAAAATGATGTATCCTTACGCCTTGGTGAAAAGGCTGGGGAAAATCATGTTTCCCTCAGGATTAAGCACATAAATAGATTCTGAATTAATGTGGTGTGAGTGTGTGTGTGTGCGGTGTGCTTGTGTGTTGCGTATACTGTTGAATTTATACTTCACTTGTAGTCAGCAAGTTATTTTCTGCTTCCTTGCTTATTCTTCTCTCTATCTCTCTCTCTCTCTCTCTCTCTCACACACACACACACAAACACACATACAGTCATAGTGGTCAGGCTGGTCATCATTCAGAAGTAGGCCACCTCTAAGCCAAAGACCTGACCTGTCAAACTGACACAAACACATTGCAAATGTTACCACACCAAATGTCTTCACCCTGGTGAGGAGAATCACATCAGACTAACACCAAGCCCCGACCACTGCCCAATAAAAGCATAGGTTTGCCAGCAACCAAGCTTAGTGTATGTGTAATGCAAAAGTCAAATCAAGAGTCTCTGCAGCCGGCCCTTTTGTAGCCAGAGAAGGCACGAGAGACGAAATGAGGCCACATGTCGGGGATTATATTCCGACGGTCATCAGCATGGCACCACGCCTCTCATTAACAGACAGGAGCCACTCTCCAACTCCTCCTGCAGGTCAAAATGCATTACATTTACGCATTTATCCAAAGTGACTTACATTTTTGTCAATTGTTCAGGCCAGTCTTCCCTAGAGCAACTTAGGGTTAAGTGCCTTGCTCAGGGGCTCATTCGACTACTTTCATGCTAGCCAGGCTCCTTAACAGCTACGCTACCACCGTCCCGGAATGCATCTGATATTAAAACAGAGCAACTAGAGTCTGCACCACTCTGGCAAAGGGAGGAAAAGGCGCAACGCTACGAGGTGCAACGCTGCAAGGCGCAACGCTGCAAGGCGCAACCCTGTGAGGCACTCCTAGGTGTGACAGTTTGCACAATGTGTAAATAAATACTTGCAGTCTTGCTGTGTAGCTACATGTAACCACATGCATGTCCTCACCTGGATGAACCTTGTCCTATAGAGAGTAGAAGGACATTTTAACTGCCATTATCCCATATACACACTCACACACGCGCGCGCACACGCACACACACACACTCTCTCACACACACACGCACGCACACACACACACACACGCACACACACACACTCTCTCACACACACGCACGCACACACACACACACACACACACACACACTCTCTCTAACACACACACACACACACCATTAATATTCTTACATTCTTGCATATGCTTAGAGTGGAGTCAGCATTAAAAAATGGTTGAATTTTCCCATCAAACTTTGGGCAATATATGCAGAAACTAGATAATATTTAAAAAATGAATAAATCAAGGCTTTGAAAAAAAAGGCCCACATTTATATATTCATGCTTCTGAATGTATTCTGTATTATAATAATTGGAATGGACTTGACCGCAAGAGGGATGTGGCTTTGCACAGGCCTCTGCCTTCCAGTCGCAGAATATTATGGGATTATTTATGGGATTATGAAATGGAAACCGATGGCAGTCAGCACTTTGCAGTGTTGTCGCGGAAACGAGGGGCGTTCTTGGAAATGGCCGAGTCTGTGCTGCTGATGGAGGCCCCTCAGCTGCTTCTTTTTAATAGTTTTTACATCTTTTCTTCCTCTCTCTTTTCTTACACACACATTCATTCACTCACACACATAAGTTCTCTTCTCTTCCTCTCACTCTCATAAACACACACACCCACCTCCCAACAACCGTCCCCCCCTCCCCACGCCTCTTCTTTCTTACACTCACACACACACACAAACACACAGCCTTTACCTCGGTTCCTCTTTCTATCTTGTCGTCTCTCACCGTGCAGTGTCAATGTACTCTAACAATGTTCTTTCTCAGCGTTCACTTCCAATCTCTGAAACATTTACTTGAACACTATACAAATACTATACATCAGCCTGTTTTTAGGTCATGCAGAATCTCTCTCTCTCTCTCTCTCTCTCTCTCATACACACACACACATGCACACACACACACACACAAAGTCCCCTGTGAAATCTTCACCCACTCACAAAACCAATTTTTCATTCTTATCAAACAGAGAGGGTAATGGAAAAGAACTTTTTTTTTCCGAAAGGGAACTGTCCCAAAAGTGAAATTAATTTTTCAGCCCAGACATCTCCTCGGAATACCCTCTCTTGCCTGGTCCTCTCACATAAATATTTTGGCTTCCCCTGATATATCCAATAAAACTGTTTATAATGTCTCTCTAGTGTTTTCCTATGGCGGAAGGATGTAAACCATGGCAGTGGAAAAAAAAGAGGATCGCAAAAAAAAATCTGAAAGGACGTGGAGAGAGTGATCGCCAAAGCGCACCTTGTGTAAATATTTGAGACATCCGTAAATCCCGAGTAACCTTTTCTGTCTGTCCAGTGATTTAGTACTTCCTGCGATAAGTCCCCAAACTCACCTCTTGGACAAACACTGTCTGTCCCAGTATTAAAAAGCTCACACGTTACACCCCCGAGTCTAAACAGGAATAAAATATCCTAACGGCTTTCTGAGCGCCAATAATGAAGCACAGCCGTACTTTTCTGCCATACATCAGTGGCTATATGAGTTGCTGCTATTGTTGCAGATTATTTTTGAGTTAAATATGTGAAGTTAGGGTTTCAAGTGAAATTGCTTCCAATTGTCATCTTATTGGGATGTCACTGCAGGCACGTAAAAGATGGCATCCTAGTCGATTACCCGACTTAACTGAAAGTTTTAATGTCAAAAGCCGTTCACTATTGCAGAGTGATGTGAATAATGTTTTACTTCCTCTCTAAGACGTCGGCTGGTATATTGGCGCGGGTGAATCTTGGGATCGTATCTTTGACTTGCAACGCCGGGAATCCTTTATGACTCATTGCACGCGGAGAGAAACCGTGGGACATCAAACAGCACTTGTCATGTTTGTGCACGCGCATGTGTGTGTGTGTGTGTGTGTGTGTGTGTGTGCATGTGTGTCTGCCCGCTTCCATGTTTCCCCCTGCCGCCTCGGATATAGCTTACGTAAGAAACATCAATGAATGAATATTTATGCTTTGTTTTCTGTGAAGTCTGTTTTAATAATTCATCTGGTGTGCTCATCATAAGTAGTGGTGGTGATGGTCGGGGGTGAGGGGGGGGCAGGGCTGTATGGGGGATGTTACATCATGCATTGTGGGAAGAACTGTGATCTGTTAGGGCTGCCACCAAGTGCCTGCGTGCTGGTACATGTGATGTATGCAGTAGTTGTGCTTTTTCATTGCAGGATTGTTTGTGTTGGTGCGTGACAGCCCCAGTGCGTTATACCCCTGGTGTTCCCATAACGATTCAGAGATATGTCAAGGCAACCTGAAAATTACCCACTCTGCCATCCCCACACCATGAACCAAGTGAACACCTTTTGCTTAATAACATGGATTCAGCTTAACAACACAGTTCAGCCCTGTATCTGAATTTAAATGTATTAGTGGTGTTTAAATGTATTACTGCTTTATTGTTGGAGTGAGAAAGAGATGTGTGTGTTCACCAAACCCATAAATACACTCCAGCATCATGTCTGGATGCCAAAAATGTCAGGTTGCCAGACAACACCTGCTTCCACTAACGCACTCTCTCTCTCTCTCTCTCTCTCTCTCTCTCTCTCTCTCTCTCTCTCTCACACACACACACACACACACACACACACACACACACACACACACACACACACACCACATTCATACACATACAATAACACATGCAGTCACAACATTCTAGGCCAAGTGGGAGCACACCCACATCCACACACACTTACTGTATGCAGTCATAACACTCTAAGTGAGAAAACACACACACACAGTCACAAGACTGTGCAATAATACACACACTCCACTCACATACACACACACACACAAACACAGAGAAGGAGAGAGTAATCCAAAGTCTCCAATGTGTCAGCACTCATTATTTCTCAGAACCGGGGACTCACAGAGAGGGGGCAAGCAGGGGAGAGAGGAGAGCACAGGTCTCCTCCATGCTAGAGTGCCACAGCATCAACCACTTAAGGAAGTACGTACGATTCCTCTGGGTATGCAAACTCTTAGCCTTGCATGTGTGTGTGTGTGAAGGAGAGAGAGAGAGAAAGAGAGAGAGAGAGACTTAGGTTTCTAATTCTGCCTTTATCCAAAAGTATCTCTCTCTCTCTGTGTGTGTGTGTGTGTGTGTGTGTGTGTCATATGGATGTTTTGGAATGCTGAAAACCACTCAGTGTTGCACAACAGCAATCAGATTGGCACGGGACTCAAAGCTGTATAATCTTGACAGGAGTCGGATCTTCAAAGATATTCCTGAGTTTGTCCACAACTCTTCCTTGTACTCTTTTCAATATAAAATTTATAATGGTTATTAGCCACAATTAGTTTCTCTTAACTTTTCCCTTGTTTCTCTTTCTGTCTGTCTGTAGGTATTGATCTGTCTCCATCTTCACCATGACTGACAGGTCGACTTTATACTTGCACTTTTATGCAGCACTTTTATGCAGCACTGTCCACAGCATCTCCATCATGAAAGACATAAAAGTGTGTTTGCATGTGTGTGGGTGTGTGTGAGAGAGAGAGACAGAGAGAGACTCTCTCTCTCCCTCTCTCTCTCTCTCTCTGTGTGTGTGGGTGTGTGTGCGTGCGTGTGTGTGTGTGAACAGCAGCAATGACAGCAGCTGGTCAGTCAGTCAAAAGAGGACAGGCACAGCATGAGAGAGATGGACCAAGGCAGGATATGAGAACTGACAAGATGTTGCCCATCCTCACTGACAGACACATAAAGACAGTGTCACAGACACAAAAGCACCAAAAGACACAAACTACAGACAGACAGACAGACGGACAGACAGATAGAAATTTTGCCAAGAAACGGAAGAATTACCTCCCATTAGCAACAAGCCATTAATAGTAGCTAATAGCATTAATAGCTACTCTGTTACCAAGCTCTTTGCATTATGTAAGAGTTAATGTCAGTATTTAAGTCCATGTATTCAGTGGTGGTGGTTGAATCCTACTTTCTTAAAATGGGTAAAAGGTACTTCAGTGAATATGAAACAGTGTTTTAGTCCAGATTACACAATGCATATTGCACAATAATGATGTGTAACCGCCACAACAGAAAGTAACAAAATGATCAGCTCTCCGGCATTTTATTCATCGACTCAATTCAATTTCATCTTTTTTCATCGTCTTCTGTGCCATTTGAAGGGACCGTTTCAGTTTCGACATTCTACTTTTGAGTCTGCCAGAAATTCACAGCATAATGCAGATATCAATGTCCCACAACTGTGTGCAGATCGAAGAAACTGAATTACTGTCGCCGTAGCAGACGTGTGCCATTTTAACTCTAAGGATTATGGGAAATCCTTTGTTTGACCACACAGTGATGTCAAAGTGATTAATCTGGCAACAGTACTGCCATCATCTCCACCACATCCTCATCAGAGTCAGTGCTCATCACCAGTATTATATCATGTGTTAACATTCAGTGACGCATGACTCATACAGACACACACACACATATATATAGACACACAACAGTCATAAAAGTTACACAAGCTTACCTCAGAGGGATCTAATCATACACACACACAGGCGTACCTTCGCAATCATAATAATCACTCATGCTGCTATCAGTATGTTGCACGTGTGTGTGTGTGTGCGTGTTAACATTACATGATTAGACAGTACGTGATTTGTATTTTTTATTAGTGCTTGTGCTTGCGTCTGTTGTGTCTGCATGTGTGTGTATGGGTGTGATGCTGTGCTTGTGATACATAGATAAGCACAGGATCCCTCGCTCTGGATTCCGTGTCTTGCAGTGGGTGCTGTCAGTCACGACCCTCTCACCTCACCTCACCTCACCTCAGACAGACAGACAGACAGACAGAAGTGTCACACAGCGCAGAGGGGGAATCAAGGTGAAAGAGATGCTTCATCCCTCAAACACCATACAGGGCAACCTCTCATAACCTGAGACCCACAGTGGAAACTTCCGGTAAAATAAAAACACTGTTTTACAGCTAACTTGCACTCACATGATTTATTGACAGTGAAAGAGAGAGAGAGAGAGAGAGACTGAGTGTGTGTGTGTTAAAAGGTGGCCACAAGTTCTCATGTCAGAGCGAAAGGTGAGTGAGGGAGGCATTACGCAACATGCCGCATTAGGTGGGCCTAATGAAAAGTGGCAGCTTGTCGATGGCGTTTACGAATGCAACTTAAAGGTTAACAGTAGCAATTACACCTGACATGCAATTGGTGTGGGCTATCAGCAGGGTGAGACAGGGCGATCTATAGGACTGCATCTATAATTAATACATACAGTACTGACCCCACATGCTTCTGTGTTGGAGAGGAGAGGTCACACCAAAGACAAAAGGGGTGTTAAAAGCAACAAACTGGGCTGGGGTCGTGGCATGGTATATCTTTTGTCTTTTGAAATGGTTTGTGTGTGTGTCTGTGTGTGTGAAACCGGGGAAAAGAGTGGGGGAGAGAGAGTATGTGTATGTGTGTGTTTGTGTGTGTGTGTGTAACACAGAGACAGTGGTGTGTGTGTGTGTGTGTGTGTGTGTGTGTGTGTGTGTGTGTGTGTGCCTATGACAGCATCATTATATGATACTTGTGTGTGTTTCCACATTTATACATAATCACAAACACATCTGTGTTGAGATTTCACACATGCATGGGTATGTTTGCATAATTGGTATATGTATATGTGAGTGTTTTGTGGGTGTCTCTTATGTGTGTGTTTGTGTGTGTGTGTGTGTGTGTGTGTGTGTGTGTGTGTGTGTGTGTGTGTGTGTGTGTGTGTGTGCTTTTGCATGTGTGACGGCTGTCAGAGTTGGTTGGGTAATGAAAGCTACGCTCAGGAGGAGATGAAGCTGCCGCAAGGAAGGCCCGGAATAAACATGATCGGTGACGCACACCAATACACACACACACACATAGGCACACATACGCACGTCTGGAATGGAGAGAGACAGAGTGAGTGAGTGTGAGAGAGGCTGTGAACTAGAAGAAGCACTCGGAGGGTGAATCTATTATTGACCAAGCAGCAGGATGGCTTTTAGCCAGTGGAGACAAACCCAGAACAGAGCACTTACTTTCCCTCAAGGTGCACACACACACACACACACACACACACACACACACACACACACACACACACACACACACACACACACACACACACACACACACACACACACTCAAAGACAGCTTTACATAAACACACACACACACACACATGCATATGCTCACTTGAAAGAAATAAAATACACTCATTTTCTAACAAAAACACACACACACACACATAGATTGGTGCATGTTGTAGATTAATACAATGAGTTAATTTATCAGTAAAGTTTATTGTGTCTGATCCAGTGTCAGTAATAATGACATTGTGTGAGAGACGTTAATGTATTTTCTAATGTGTAAGACAGTGTTACTGTTGCCCAGAAAAAATTAAGTGCTAGTAAGTGAAGGTGCTTTAAGTGACACCGTCATAAATGAGGGAGTTTCACACAAGCCTCTCTCTCTTTCTCTCTCATGCACGCTCACACACGTGCCTATACGTATAGTCACACACATAGGTACACATACTAATATGCACATACTGTATACACATACCCACAGCAATACACGAAAAAAAATAAGCGTATAGCGACCCACATTTACACTTAAACTCACTCACATATGCTCATGCACACACACACACACACACACACACACACACACACACACACACACACACACGGCAGTCAAACATAAAAGACACACATAAGCACACTTAAAGTCATGGCAATTACCTTGGACATGCTTAATTAAGCATGCTTCATTATCACTCGACTTACACACTCACCCACTCACAAACACAACTCACACTCACATACACAAAAAAGAGCCTCTTCACGTTCTCAAAGTGGCTGCTTAAGCTTGGGGGCTGTGGGACCCATCTGGGATTGATTGGTTGGGCTGACGTTAGATAGTTGCCCTGGGGTTCCTGAGATCTGAGAACCACTGAGCTCCCTGCTCCTCCACGGCTGAAGGCAGAGCAGTTCTGTTTGACTCCACATAATATCACAGACTCAGCATGCCATTACACTTGGGCATTCTAAAAGCAATGCTTTAGTAGGATTATTCTCAGACAAAAAAGTGTCCAAACATACATACAGACATACATACATACGTGCATACATACATACATGCACACATACATACATACATACATACATACATACATACATACATACATTACAGTTTTCATTTTCACACTTGTCTCAATACAATGTCCATCTTTTCAAAACTCTTCATACTGTATGCTTTACCAACACACATCTAAGCACTCCAGTTAGTATTTGCTGCAGAATGCTCTACAGCCACCAAAACTCTTCATACTTCACCCAAAATGACTAATGCTGCTGCAACTATAGCACATGCTGCCACTCAGCATGACAACAATGCGGGTTAATGTGCAGTTAGCACAAAAACAGAAACAACTTGAAACAAAGTACAGCAGTATGCCATTTGATTGGTTTGACTAAATTTTGTCATTTACAGTATTCTATATTTACAGTATGTAAGTGTAGTATACTTTGGAATGGAAAATACAATGTGTGTACTAGTGTATCATGTTACCTTGTCCCCTGTATGTTGCACTGCCAAAAGGTTGATAGTCAGTACATGGGTATTACATCACTTGAGGTATCTAAATGTCTGCAAAACTTGCTGTAGTTGTACATCATTTTTTTGGAGGTGAACTAGGAGAAGTATCTATGAATTTCAGATGAAGTGGTGATTGAATGCATTTGTCCTAAAGCAATGCAAAAGAGAACACTGTTTGGGCCCCATAGTCTATGGTTGTTGTAAAAGTGTTAAGAGTTTTGAAAAAGTAGACACTGCATTGAGACAAGTGTGATGGGCTATACATGCATATACTGCAATACATGCATAGCCACTCTTTTTGTAAGTCGCTTTGGATGAAAGTGTCTTCTAAATGCATAAATGTAAGCATATAGAATTAGACTTGTATGGTGTGTGTATTTCATGTATAAGCATTGAGTACAGGCACATACACCCTCTCTCTGGCAGCCATGTATAGGTTTGATGTCATATGACCTTAGGCACTGACCTGAGAACAGCGTGCCACATGCAGCCTCCATGGTACCCAGCACCAGCTTGTGACTTTTCTCAGACCTCCTCACGGCTACTGAAACACTGGCATCAGGAGAGATTGGCAGCCCCGAATCACACAGAGAGCACCAGAGGCATCCTGTCTGTCTCCTGTCAAGAGTTGATGCATGTTACCCTTTTAGATCTGTTTTTGTGTCCCCCTCCACACACACACACACACACACACACATTCTCTTTCACTCTCTCTCTCTTTCCATGCCCTGGCTGGCGATGAAAAACAATGCTGTGCATTCGTCTGCGACTCAAACCCCAAACTCTTGATGTGTTGTTTATCATTCCCCATGTGCCCCTTTCTGAACCCCCCTTACACACACACACAAACACACACACAAACACTCACACACACACATACACATACACATACACACACACACCATCCCTGGGCCAAGGTCACCTTCATCATAAGTGCACATCCACATGCACTGACAGGCACGGATTCTCCCGATACTTTGACGAGTTTCTCACATCACCTAGATAAGTCACATCTCCAGAACAGAACATTTACTGTCAGCTTGTGATCATAAAATGGCACGAGTTTCATCATGCTTACTTGTTTTAGACATTTGAATGGTTGCTGAAATGTTTATACACTTGTGTCCACTAATTTAGCAAAGGCCTGGCTTGGTAGCCAGCGATTGTGGTCTTTACTTTACTTTACAAAAGGGTGTGCTTGGACTCCACTCAGAGTCATTTAAGTTGTTTTGAATAACAACACATGCCAAAAAACACATGCAAACATTGCATCAGAGCTTTGAGCTCAAGTTAAATGCAATTAGTTACAAAAGGGGGCTGTTGATGCCTGAAACTCTCTTTCGACACCCTTTAGCCAAGATGTCTGGTCACAGTTAGATTTTCCATCCCTTTGGTAATTATGTCAGAATTGCCATCAGATGTTGATCTTTGTAAAAAAGGAAAACTGGTACAATGGGTTCGTATCCATGCCATTTCTGTCATTTTGATAGAATGATCTTAAAAACCTTCTCTCTCTCTTAAGTGTTTTTGTAATGAACATTTCCATGGACTGACATTGATCTCCTGCCATGAGAAAAAGAAACAGCCTCTCTCCAGCCATGTGGATCAAGATGACAACTCAATGACTCAAGGACCAACAACTTGTGGTGGCAGCTAACGCTTCAGACATCCTGGATAGAGAGAGATGCTGCCAAAGCTAAAAAAGGGGAGGAAGGTTCAAGGGTTATTTGTGGGCATGTTTTGAAGAGAGGGGCAGCCAAGGTGCGGAATGAGCACAGGGCATCTTGGTTCCCCGATGGCGCTCCACCGGATCGTTAAGGGGTTCAGCTCTCTCTCTCTTTGTAAACAATGAAGATTCGATTAGTCTGTCCCGTTTAAAGACTTTGTGCACCATGTTTATTTTCTCTTCCTTCTTAACCTCTTTCTCAGTGTTTCCCTTATTTACCCCTAGAGGCCTTTTTTAAACTTTGATATCTACCTCTTGCAGGAAAGCCTTTTTAGCGCTTGGGTTTTTATTAAACTTGCACCGTCACCTAATCCCATTTCAGCCAAGTATAAAGACAACATAAAAATATCAACATTTAGCCGCGGTTGCTCTTATCTGCCCAACACACAGTGATTAGATTAAAAAGACACATTCTCCCCTTGCAACCTTTGATATCAGAAAACATTTTGCTGCACTTAGGATTAAGGCCTTCCCGTTTTGGCCTCATGTCTGTATTAATGTGGCTGGCTCTAATCTGCCAGCCACTGTGAGCTCTGTGCACGTCAATTTGATTGTCTGAGTTTTTGTGTCTGTGTATGTTCTCGGATCCTGTGTGTGTATGGTGTGTGTGTGTGTGTGTGTGTGTGTGTGTAGACTGTAGCATCCTAGCTAGTTCCTGACTGGTTGTTTGCCAGATGTAGATTAGCGTTTCCAAATCTGTCTGCCTTGCACTGACCTGCTTCAGCCTCTCTTACTACTGAAGCCAGGAAGCCACTCATGCATGTACCAAACATTCATGTAGTATACACACTCATACACACACACACACACACTGACTACTAAAACCAGCAGGCCAGTCATAGGCATGTATCTACCAAGCATTCAGATTTCACACACACACACCTGACATTCTTGAAGCTGAATGCTGTGAATGGTGCTGAAGAAACCTGTACTTGTTAAAGTGCCCCATTTTTAAATGAGTGTTGCTTTGGCTGATATTTAAGTAGGTGTGAAGTTTCTCATTTCACTGACAGCAACAACATTTACTGGAAGGAGGATTCATACTGTTTGCCATCATCAAAGCAGGTTCAAATCAGAGGCGCAGCAGGTGGTTAGACTTACATTGTTTTCAATGTTAAATGCAGTAAACACAGACATGAATTCCTTTCTAAATTAATTATGGAAAGGAATCATCTGTCACACTTGACAATACAGGTGTGAGTTTGTGTGTGTGTGTTTGTGTGTGGGGCACACTAATTACTCATTATTTGCCAAAGCATTGCTGTGTGCGTGAGTGGCTGTCTCTCAATGACTGCTCTGTCAACTCTTTGAGCGCTAGGCTAATTACTGTAGTCATTATCCTCCCAAAACCTAGTGCTCTCTAACCTTGCATATCTACAGCTCTGGACAGATAACAGAGGAAGAGATGTTAGAGAAACACAGAAAGAAAAGAAAGAGAGAGATTGAAAGAGAGAATTACTATGTTTGTATTCTGTTAATTACAGTGGTTATTATCCTCGCAAGGCAGACGGTTCTTCTGGTGAAATCCACCCCAATCCTGGTATCAGGGGTTCCCTTGTCTAAGCACTCCAGCACCCAGCGGAGCAGAATAAGGGTTGGGCACTGGTGGAGAGGCCCAGAGAGGAGCTGTGGAAAAGTCTCACAAGCCTCCAGCAGCTCCAGTGCTAGCAGATAGCAGAATGTGTGTGTGTTTGTTGGTTCCTATGTGTGACTGTGTGTGTGTGTCTATGTGTGTATTTGTCTGTAGGACTGAATTGTTGTGCATACATGTGTGCGTATGTATGTGCAGTATGTGTGTTTCTGCATGTTTTTATGTTAAATTTTATTAGTACTTTTACGTGAATACCTTTTTGCATTTTGTGAATTTGTATTTGTATTTGTGTGTGTGTGTGTGTGTGTGTGTGTGTGTGTGTGTGTGCATGCAGGTGAATGTGTGTCTGCATGCATGGCTCATTAGACCTTCTTCTCTGTAATGAGACGCTCTCAGCACATCAACCCCTGAAGTTAGGCAGTTTTGCACCTCATGCTCTCCACCCCTCAATCACGACGTGGTGACTCACTCTTCGCCTGCAAAGCTCTGCAAAGTGGCCTGACTCACCGATTGTCCTTCCGACTCTCCACACACACTTACACACACACACACAAAAACACTCCTCCACACACAATTTTACCACAAACCTCTTAAGAACCAGCGGTGCTCATTCTGTTACATCTGTCATTGTTGCCCCTCAAGACCCACTGTGTGATTGCGTGCGTGGGGGACGTTTGACATTTACAGTCTTAACGACATGATTGTCCTCATCATCATCCTTTTTCTTGGTATTTTACACAGTGTGAGGACGTGAGGACGTGTTTTGTTATCCAAGGCATGTGTTCCTCGCTGCCGCTGTCCTCGTGACATCTCGTGTCTACTTTCTGTGCATCCGCCGTCACTCTATCATTGGTCATCGGCCGTTGTGAAGTGGCATAGCGTAGCACAGCACGATCTGTGTAGGAGTTCTATGCAGAGTTGTAAAAGTCCGGCTTTTACAACTGTGTGTGTGTTGCATGACACACTGACACCAGAGTGACCCGTGGTGGTACTCGCCGCCCGCAGGATTAGCAGCGATGGGCGTGTGCAGAAGGGAAGCACGCCAAGGGGAAAGTGTGTCAGAACACACTCCATGTCCACTCTGCGATTGCTTGTATCTGTGTGCCCGCTTCACCCGCCTCCTCAGTGGTGGAGGGGCGAGTCACTGCAGCACACTGGGCCACAGTGCCACGCCAGGCGGGTAAACACACCAGCTAATCTACTAGCCTAGTAATATCTCCACACTGGACAGACACAATAGGAAGCTGTGTAGGTGTTTGTGAGTGTGTGTATGTGTGTGTGTGTGTGTGTGTGTGTTATTCATGTCAGCTCCACAAATAAATCCTCTTTTTTCTTTTTAATCCCTTAGTCTTTTGACCTCTGAAGCCTGAGGCTATTGTTGACATGGCTCTGATGGGTTTTTTAAGTCAGAGAGTGTATTTATTTGATTTAACCACTGCCTTAGCTCCTGAAACTTAGTAAAACAAGCACACATGGACACACATACACTCACACAATTTCATTACTCTTGTCTCCAATCCCCCTTGGCTTGACATATCCCTCATTCCTTAAGCTGAAATTTGATGAGGTGGAGACTGATTTTATAGCCTACTAATCACATTTTTTGTGTGTGTGTGTGTGTGTGTGTGTGTCTGTGTGTGCATGCTTTATTCCTGTAATGTTATATGGGTTACATGTATGTTGCATAGGATTGTGCTTATGTGTAGCAATTCTGTATGCAAGTGTATGTACGTGTGTGTGTGTGTCTGTGCGTGCACACAAGTACCCTGACTAATCATATCCTTGGACCACTGACCACATTCTTCAGCATCCTTTCCTTTCTTTTTAAACAAATGAACACAACTAAACATCATATCCACTTAAAATCTGCTGGCCCCAGATCAGCCTCTTGACATCCACAGCTCCTAAGCTATCCCAACCTAAGAGTTCTAAGAGCGACTGCCTGCATTCTATTAAAGAAGCACTCCTAGCCTTACTTCCCAGAAATTCAGACAAAAAGATCCTGTCACCTAGCAACACTAAAGGTACTTGATGGAACCCTGGAAGGTAACAGAAATAGCACATGTAGGCAGAGAGTGCCTCTCTCACCTTTTTTTTTCATCCCTCGCTCAATACACATGTTTAGCACCTCAAAGTAGATTTGACTGATATGCAATTCGGGGGGGGGGGGGGGCTGTGACTGGAACAAAATGGCGATGAATCTTCCTTTTTTAATTCTCTTCTTGACTACCTCTTCATCCCTTCTCATCCCTTCTTTCTTTTCCATCTTCCTTGCCTTCTCTTGTCTGCTGTCTGCTCTGTCCTCTTCTCATTTGTAAGTGCTGTCATCCCCTCCTAGCCAGTTTTGCTCACTCTTCCTGACCTTTTACTCAACCCCTGTCTTTAGCTGGGCCAAGGAAGGGGATCATCCAGCTGATCTTGTCCTCTGTGTGTGTGTGTGTGTGTTTGTATGAGGTTTTGTGTACTGTCAATGTGTGTGCACTTGGATTTGTGTGTGTGCTTGGATGTGTGCGTGGGTGTGTGCACATTTGTGTATGTGTTTGTGTATACATAATGTTAAAATGTGTGTGTTTGCTTGAGTATGTTTATGTTGTGTATGTGTGTGTGTGTGTGTGTGTGTGTGTTTGTGTGTCCTCTAAATCCTGGTCATGCTGGCACCAGTTTCAAGCCATCACTGTTCCTCTCTGTGAGCTTAAAACTGTTTTAATCCTCCTGCTGGCCAAGAAGAAATAGTGTCTCTGTCTCAGTCAGTCTAAGTCCTCCCTCTCTCTCTCTCATATTTCCTCTCCTTTCCTCTCCTTGTGTGTGTGTGTGTGTGTGCACATTCAAAGGCATTGTGTGTTTGTGACTGTTGTGAAAGCTGTGTGTGTGTGTGCTCCTATTTTACAGTGGAGAGTTTGAAAGCATGAATTAAGATCAAAGCCTGTGATTCCTTTTTGGCTTTTTACAGAGAATTCAATGGTACTGTCCTAACTCTGACGAAACTGAGAGACTATTACCGTCATGTAAACTACAGGCTCCAGCATCTCATGTCTCAGGGGAGGGCTGAGGCTCTGGGCCTGGGCAGTCAGGTTCTGGATGGAAGGAGCTGCTGGTTGTGAGTGTGTGTGAGTGTGTGTGTGTGTGTGTGTGTGTGTGTGTGTGTGTGTGTGTGTGTCTGTGTGGTGCATAAGAGGGGAGGGGAAAGGGGGGCGATGACAGCTCATTCCCCAGGGCTCTGTCATACCTGTCAGCAGTGGCTCTGGAGGAAATGCCCAGGCTTTGGGCCTATCAATGGAGCTTTTCAGAGGGAACAGATGGGTGTGTGTTATGTTGAGGTAAACAGTGTGTGATTCACGCGTGCCATGCTATGCCACACTGTGCCACTACATCCATAGACACTGCATGACACACACACACTCACATAAATCCACAGCAAAATCTTTACACATTACGAGCAGACAGACACACACATGCAGACACAAACATACATACTCACACACACACACATACACATACAGACACACATACATTGAAACAGAAGTACACACACACACACACACACACACACACACACTACGTCGGTCTTCTCTGTCCCTGACAGTTTAATGAGACTGAATTTATGTATGTGATTTTTCAGTGAAAATACCTCATGTATTTCAGGCCTTTCTATTCAGTCTAATCAAGCCTGTTTGACAGACGGCTCAGTGGCTCTGCAGCTCTGCGGCCGTGTTGATATGTGGGAGGCAGCGCTGTGGTGCACTAATGTGGTCCAAAACCTACAGCCAAGGTAAAAGCAAAGATCACTGAACACTGACCAAGATAGAGCAACTTATTATTCCGCTCTCCAGAATGCTGCAGGAAGTTCCATTCACTTTGAATTGGCCTTCCCAACGTTCGGAGGTCAGTTATTTCTGTATATCGGTAACAGATTAAATTTAAAAGACGTTTGTGTGAGGTTTTCTGTCGTCATTTTGGCAAGTAGCCATACAGTAAGTGGAATCATGTATTGTTCGCCGGTCATTATAGGAAAATATTTCCCTTCAATAGTCCTGTCGGGAAATATTTTTCTATAATGACTGGCCGACAATACATTATCCCTTACATGTTATATTACAATGGGAGCGAACGTGAATAGTTCCGGTCTGCATAAGTGGAAGTGTCACATAACATCACAATAGAAACTTTTCAATGGTGTAAAAGGAAAAGTCTGTCTGGACTGGTAAAATGGAGGGGAAAAATTATGTTTGTATTCTATTTCAGAGTGTCCTGCTGGAGTGTGTATGTGTGTTTGTGTTGTGTTGAGTGTGTGTATGTGTGTTTGCGTTTGTGTTGTAGAGTGTCCTGATGGAGTGTGTGTGTGAGCGTGTGTGTCCTATGGTGAGTATGTCCTTCAAGTGCTGCTGGGGGCCCCAGCATCTCTGTGCTGCTGCCGTTGTTGCTGCTCATCTCCTTGAGTGGCTGCTGCCGTTGTGTGCCAGACAGAGGGGCCACATGACAGAGCAGACCTGCAGACTAAATCAGTCATCAGCTGTCCACACACAAAACACACACACACACACACCCAGAGAGAGAAAGAGAGAGAGAGGGAGAGAGAGAGAGAGAGAGAGGGGCCATGGGGCTGAAGCTAATCGGCAGACTAAATCAGTCATCAGCAGTCCACTCTACACACGCATACGCACACACTCACTCACATTCAGACACAGCATTTCTGTGCTGTAGTGCTCATGCTAATGTTTATGAAAGGCCAGCTGAAGAGTGTAACAGGAAAAGTCTGTCTGGACTGGTAAAATGGAGGGGAAAAAAAGAAAAAGATTAAATGGATTCAAATGAGATGAGTTCTGTAGACTCATAGTCCTGAACAGATGAGTAGTTGGGAGGCTGTCACTGACTTTAGATGAGTTCTCATTTGAGTGTGTGTCAGACAGAAAGACAGAGAAGCAAACCGTTCTCTGAAAAGATTCTCCACACTCCTTACATAGCTGATAACCCCATCTGCAGGTAGCAGAACCCAGAGCAACGAACGGCGTACTCACATAGTGATGCAGGGGCAGGCATGACCGGTTGAGTGCCAAGTGTGAGTAGCGGCCGTGGCTCATCTCCTCAAACAGACCGTCCGGTTTCAAGTCTCGTCTCGGAATGGCGGCCTAGGATTTGTCACACGTTCTCTGTCTCTCTGCTGGAGACCCCCAGATGCCAGTTTCATTACAGACTCCCCCAGCAACACTGATCCCAGGTCAGTGGAGACTCTGCCCACTGTGACTGCAGACGGTTGGAAGTGGGATGAGGAGTGCTGATCTGGGGGGAGGGGAGGCAGGGGGGAGGCTCCTCATAGACCCGTTCCCACCAGGCTGATTAGATCTTGTGGAGAGAGAGAGAGAGTGTGGAGAGAGAAACAAGGAGAGAGAAAGAAAGAGAGAGTGAGGAGAGAGAAAGAGAAAGAGAGAGGGAGGAGAGAGAAACACAGAGAGAGAGAGAGAGAGAGAGAGGGAGGATAGATTGCCATCATGGGCTCAGCATGCAGACCATGCTTGATGCGCAGAAGTTCAGCCATGTCACACAGACACACACACACACACACACACACACAAACTCTGGAGTTGTGTCACACGTCTGTATTGGGAAAAGCCGCAGGCGAGATGTCAACTTTGGCATTAATATCAGCACATCAGGTCCCCTGCCTTCCCTCCCTCTCTCTTTTCTGTTCTGTTCTCTCCCTCTTTCTCTCTCTATGCTTCTCTCTCTCCACTTTTCACATTTTCTCTGGCTGCCTTGATAAGAAGACGAGAGACAAACAACCCCTGTAGCGTCTGCCATTGATCGCCTGGGGAGGGAGAGAGAAGAGGAGGACAAAAGGAAAGAGAAAAAAACCCTAATGGCTCTCAGGAAAGTAATAACACTTCTGAAGATCTCCTCCCGAGCCTGATAGATGCTCTTCTTCCTCTATTTCACATCTGCACCCAGAGAGAGGAAGAGGAAGAGGAGAGAGCAGAGTGGAGATTACAGAGATGAAGAGAGAGGGAGTGGAAGAAAACGAGAAAAAGAAAGAGAAAGAAGGAAGAAGAAAAAGAAGGGGTTTGTGATTGGGGAGGAGAGGAAGAGGAGATGAGGTGAAATGAAAGAGAGAAACGGTAATGAAAAATGGAAAGAGAGAGAGAGAAAGGGAGGGGAGAGAAGAGAGAGGTGAGCCAGAGAAGAGAGAAAAAATGAGAATGTGTAGTTGGTGATGAAACCAAAGGAGAAGAAGAGGTGAAAGGAATGAGAGAAATACTAATTAAAGAAGGAAGAGGGGAAGAGGAGGAGGAAGAGGCAGTGAGGACCTTGTTTGGCCGCTGCTGGTGATTAAATCGGGCGACGAGGAGGCTTTGAGGTGCTCCCTCTCTGAGGACTATTGATAGATTAGAGACAGAGCCGTGAGCTCAAGGCGAACCTGCAGGGGAGCAGACCAGTGGCTCATCTTTGATCGGGTCGAGTGCTAATCCCCACACTCCACACACCCACAGGTTAGGATAGACTAGCTGCCCTCCCCACCCCCACCCCCACTCCACTCCTCCCCAGCCTACCCCACCCACCTTGTAGAGGTGCTCCCATTCTCTGGGTAGTCCTGGCTGGTGCAATATGGGCACATATACCTGCAACCGCGCTGAGTGGCTAATGGCTAGTTGCCGGGTAAATCATTTGATCATTGCCACTTGTTTATTAGAAGCTAATTAGCAGTGATGCTAATTTGTGTTGTAAGGTTTGTGTTGTCAATTAAGGGGCATTTACTAATTTAGTCTTAATTATCTGCCAGTGTGGTTGAGAGCAGTTGTGTGATGGTGAAGTATTATCGTGTCAGGATTTATCGCTCAGTCTGATGTCCTGTTTGTGCCACTTATGGGAGTGAGTGGTACAAACAGTACGTAGTAAGATGATAACAGATCACAGTAGCAAGGAATGAGTTTCCACAAGCAGTTATTTGTCTTCTGTAAACATGCCTCTACAAAAACAAACAAACAAATCTTACAACAAGGAAGAGCCAAGCTTTTGTCTCATGACACCATGCACTGTTATATGCAATACACAGCATCAGACACTCTCACTATATCTGGGTATATATGGGAGAATGCTGGGCCATAAGCACTTCTATATGTAGTACTTCTGCATACATCCGGATTTTGGTACATATGCAACATTTCCTTTGTCTGCATACTCCTGGATACACCTTTTCCCTTGCAGTGAGAGTTTGTTATTTAGGTGTTATTTTACCATAGTGTATGCATGATATGTTGTTATGTATGTGCATGTGACTGTCTGCACATGTGTGTCCTTTAGTGGCTCATAGAACTGGTGTTTGGTTTCTGACGGGTTTATGACAAAATTGATGAAGTGCAGTAATATTCTGGAAACAAATTGTGACCTACAAATGTTCAGCAAGCACCATGATGCTACCATGACAACCCTGTGAATCTGCTAGGGAGGGGCTTGCGTAAGAGAAGAGCAGACGTCAGACAGAGGTCACGGGGTCAGCGGCGACGCTGACAAGGTGACAGTGAGCAGAAGCACATATGCCCCTCCCTGTTCCAGGTTTGTGGGAACTCAGACGACCTTTGACATGAGGTGCGTGCTGCGCTGCGGTTGGCTGTCCATGGCTCGCAGCATGGCATCCGATCACAAACACTCACCTTCAGAGCAGCGGGGTGTGATGGATGGAATGAGCCTGGCGTGAAACTCGGGTCAAATGACTCAACGACTAACACAAGTATGAAGAGTGTGCATATGTGTGTGTGCCTGTATGTGTGTGTGTGTGTTTGTGTGTGTGCGTGTATGGGACCTTATGGGTAGGGTTTATTTTGCTCAGTCTCCCTGTGACTGAATGCATAAAATGATGTAATAATGTGGTGTGGTGGTTGTTTTAGACTAACTCTTTTTGGTGCCTGTTTATTTGGTAGTTATTATTTTATTATGTACTGTATTCAAAGGCCTTAAAAAGAAATTGATTAATATTTTTTAACTTCATTGATTATTCTGACTTCTGTATCTGTGTATGTGTGTTTACGTGTTTGTTTACTGAGTGTTTGTGAGGTATGCCTGCACTTTCATGCCATCCTTGTTTGAAATGCACCTTTCAGACTGGCTAGACAAACTGAAATGAGAATGCAAGTGCAAAGGGGTTTTGGGGTCTAAATCCCGGGATTTGGAGGGAGTCATTGCTTAGCAACGAGGGACAGAGGTGTAGGCGTATAACAATGGGCAGGTTTGATGATGCAATGTCTGCTCTCTCTCTTCAGGGAGAATTGGAACCAGAAGCGCTAAAAAAAAACATCTGGGGCTCCGAAATTGCTGTTATTGTTGAGATTCAGTCTGTGGTGATTGGAGTTTGGAATTTGTTCACGTGTGTGTGTGGAAGGTGAAAAAAAAAGAAAACCCTCTATTTATCCTCTTCGACTCACTTCCAACTTCTTGTTTACTCAGTGGAGAAACGTTTCTGTCAATCAAACTGTAGAAGAGAGAGATGGGGGGGGGGGGGGAGTGCAATGACAGAGTGGAGAATGAAGATCAGGGCTGTTGTCTGAGGATGACAGGCAAATAGACAGACAGACAGACAGACAGACGCACTTAGTGATAGAGATAGTGACTTGCTGCTTCCATCCTTAAAACTCATATTGCTTAGCTCAACCAGAGCAATAACAGTGCAGATCCTTCGCATTTCAAACATGAGGGCTTTCGCATTTCAAAAATGTAGTAATTGAATTACCCCGCTGGGCAGAGAGAGAGAGAGATGCAGAGTGAAAGAGAGAGATTGAGAGAGCAAGGAGACAGGGAGAGAGAAATAGAGAGAGAGAGAGAATGGTCATGCCATTAAATCTATTTGAATTTGATGAAGAGGCTGAGGCTGCGTGCTGATAAGTCCAGCCTAGTGTGTGTGTGTGTGTGTGTGTGTGTGTGTGTGTGTGTGTGTGTGTGTGTGTGTGTGCGTGTGTGTGCGCGCGCGCAAGTTCCGCTGAACTAGGTCCACCGCAGCCAGTGGGCCTTGAGCTTGTCTGTGAGAAAACTCTGCTGATTCCCAATTCCAATACCACCCCACCCCCCATCAAAACTCTAAGCCCTGAAACCTGTCCCCCTAACCCTAAACCCTCAAAAGAATTAACAGGCACGAACCACTTTCATGATGGCTGATGGCTGATTCATACCAGTTTTTTAGGGTTCAGGGCAAAGATTCTAGCCCAGAGCACTCTAGAATCTTTGGTTGAAGGAGTAGGGCTTAGGAGGGAGGGACATTGGAATTCAGCTCTCATCTTTTTGTGAGAACCTCAAGGGTCATGTGTGGACAGTGGCAGTGCCAGGCCAGATTGGATCATAGAGTGCGATTGTGGTTCTCACCATGCAGTTAGCGCCTGCACTGTGTTGATTGAATTGTTGTGATGTTCAAGAGAAGTAGGTGATAGGGTGTGTGCTTGTGTGAGTGTGAGAGAGAAGTTGGTGATGGATTGTGTGTGTGTGTGTGTGTGTGTGTGTTTGTGTGTGAGTTAGTGCTGGGGGGGGGGGGTGTAGATTAATCTTCAACTCTCTCTATTCTTCCTCCCTCTCCTCTGGCTCAGGGCATCTCTCCTCAGTCGCACTGCGGATCTCTCTCTCTCTCTCCCTCTCTCTCCCTCCCCCTCTCTATCAGACATGCTCATCTGCTTATCTCACTGCCTAATCTTCAAAGTGAGTCCTGACACTCAAAAAATGCCCCCCACTCTCCTTGAGTTTCTCTGCCTAGTTCTAAACCTTCTTTCTTTCTTCTGTTTCACATCCTCTCACACACAGACACATACGCACAGCAACATTCTCATACCACATGTTTGCAGAAACACACACACACACAGACAAACAAACGTATAAATATGCAAGCACACACACATCACAAACACACACACACACAGTAACACACATGAAGCACACACCAGACACACATCTGACACACACACACACACGTTGAGACGCCTGGAGAGTGTCTCCACTGTTACATAATTGTATGCAGTGCAGGCATGTTAATGTCTCTTATCTGACTTTGATGTGCGCGTGTGCATGCATGTGTGTGTGTTCGTTTACGAAGCCTCTACTCGCCAGCCGATAACTCTGCAACTCAAAGGCCTTGGCTCACGTGGATGTTTCTCAGCGGCGGCTGTCTAGGGGAAGGGAGTCCTCGTCAATCCCAGCCTCACTTGCCAGCCCGCCTCTCATCTGATTCACTCCAACAGATCAGAGATAAGACGGCCCTGATATCTGGCTCTGTGTCTCAGACCCTCCAGCAGCAGCGGTAGCCGTGTTCTTTACTCCTAACCCATGCCAGTCCGGGCCATCTTCGGCCCGGATCTGGTTCGAAATCATCCCCCTGTAAAGGCAGGAAATGATGTAAGACCTGGATGCTTATTGCAGCCACGTCAACACCAATGCACACATCAAAGAGCCAAAGAGGTCTGGATGGTATCATCATCAGTTGGGGGCCCTCTGAGGCCCCCTCATGCAAGACTATAACACTCTACTACACTACAGACTACACTCTCTTCCTTCCACGTGGGTAATCAACAAAGGCATCGCTAGAGACAAGCGCGTGCACGCTTGTCCTTAATGATCTCAGGGCAAATTACATCTCCAGAGCGACTCATAACAGAATTCCCCCAGCTGTCTGTATAGAGCTATTACAAATATTAGCATTTGGCCAGCAGCTTTTAGAATAGCTAATCAACAGCATAGCAAATTGCCTAGCAGAAGTAAACAGGACCAGAGCCAACCAAATCAGCAAAATGCAGCAAAATTTAATCCAGTGCCGTTTCTATAATCACATTAATGCCCCTGAAAGTCATCTCTTGTTCTTTAGCATATTTGAGCTGCAGATTCTAAGCAATTATTCATTAATTTTTAACTTAAGTGATCATTTCAATGTAAGCAATTAATCACATGAAAATGAGTGAGTTTTTCACACCCTCGGGCAGTAGCGCGACACAATCAATTTTGTGTTTGAGTTGTTTCTCATTTATTTTATCCACATCTGGGAGACCTGACAATGTCAGTGTAAAGAAACCAGCCTTTGGTTCTATTCCACGACACTTATGCTCCACTTTTGTGGCAGCATCTGTTCTTCAGAGACCTCCCCAAATTCACCACCAAGGCAATGTGCAGCTCGACAGCAATGGGGTCAGTCCTTTCTTTTCGGGACAAATGTGTGTGTGACTCAAAGATTGGCCCTCTCTAAAGGAACCACGTCAGCCTGAAGAGTGAGGGATGATGAGGGGGGGGGGTAGAGAACGACAGACAGACAGATGGATGCAAGGAGAGAGGGAGAGAGAGGAAAGAGAGAGGGAAGAGAGAGGGAGAGAGAGGGAAGAGAGATAAAGCGAAGGATTTGTTAGACATTTGAATTATGAGGAGCGGGTGGAAGAGGAAAGTGGGGAGGTGTAAGTTTACTGTCCCTCAGTACAAACGAGTCATGATCTCTTCCTGACGTGGCGATAGCCTCATTGCCCAGCCTGAGTGTGTGTGTGTGTTTGTGCGTGTGTGTGTGTGTTTGTGCATGTGTGATTTTATTTGAGGTCTGCAGCACACACTCTGGCTTTGGTTATGAGGCTATACGAGGCAAGATGTGTGTGTATGTATGTGTGGTGTGTGTGTGTGTGTGTGTGTGTGTGTGTGTGTGTGTGTGCATGTGTGAGGGGAGAAGTGGGGGACACCAAAGGAGAACAGAGGGTGGTGGCGGTGGTAAACATTCTAAAGGGAATGTGGGTTGTACGCAGACCTTCTGCGTGTATGTGTGTGTGTGTGTGTGTGTGTGTGTGTGTGTGTGGGTTGGGATATGTGTGAGGCAGGCAGGCTCCAGGTCTAGCAGGAGCCAAGACAAGAGAGGCAAGTGCGGCAGGAACACTGGGCTTGATTAGGACGTCTGTTTTCCGTTTGCCGTGCACAGACAGCATGAGAGAGACAGAGAGAGAGAGTAAGAGATGAAAGGAAAGAAGAGAGAGAGAGAAAGAGAGACAGGGGTTGGGGGTGCTGAGGGTGGATGGTAAAAGGGGTTGGGGGTGAGGGTGTAGCGCAGGAGTCTTAAAGATGGGGGTGGGGGTTACAGGCTAACAGGCAGAAGGCAAGAAAGTATCTCTGAGCTTTCTAAAAGTTTGCACAAGTCTGCAGCCTCCCCAATTCATACACAGACAGCACAAAGATGGAAGAAAAGATCAGACAAAAGAGGCCGTAACAAGAGAGGAGAGGAGGAGAGGAGAGGAGTGGAGGGAGGGAGGGGGCAGAAGTTGAAGGGGATAAAACAGAAGAAGAACAAAAAAAAAGGATCAGGAGAAAAAATATATTGTGAAAAAAACTGAAAATAATGTGTGAAGACATGAGGGGGGGCAGGCAAGGGAGGAAAACAAACAGACATGAGGAGATAAAAGAGTGGAGGAGAGGGAGAGGTGAGGAGGGGAGAGGAGGAGGAGGAGGATGGCAGTGTGATGTGGGGGAAAATGAAATATCACCCCCAAAACCACTGCAGTGGTAAGCAGAGATTATTCACACCTGCCTCACACAGGTACTGATATGAGTTTACGTGACATTTGAAAAGTGCATATGCATATTACTGAGGTGGGTCTGTGTTTATCTCATAGTGTGTGTGTGTGTTGTGTATGTATGTGTGTGTGTGCACATGTGTTGCTGTTTGCCTTAACATCCTCTGTGTTTAGGAAGCTTCAGGGGGAATATGCGCATCTGTGTTTATCTGCTGTTGTGTTTTGACACATAGGATCATTTTGTGTGTGTGTGGTGTGCCCTCATGGTTTCTTTCTCTCTCTGTCTCTCTCGCTCTGTCTCTCTTTCTCTCTCTGTATGTGTGTGTATCTCCGTGTGTATATCTTCCTTAGTTTTTTTTCCTTAGAGACTCTTTAAGGCGGCTTCACTGCAGGAATCGTCCTGACTGGAGATCAGTGAGCACACACTGTGCTGTATCTGCAGTTCATGTGTTCCTCCAGCCAGATAAGACGTGGAGCCCCGATAAAGCCACATCTGAGGCAGAGACCACAGGAGGCAGATAACACAAGTCCTCAAAGAGAACCAAAAGCCCTGGGTTACCACCAAAAGTTCAATACGTTTTCTCTTCCTTAAGATCCAGCACATTGCCTGTACAGAAGACCCATGTAATGACTGAAGAGCATTGCACATAATGCTCTGTTTTTCATTTCAAAATTGCTGCATGTTTAAAAATATTTATGACCTCTCGTTTTAAGCAGTTATGTTTATAAATTGACTCTAAAAACCTTTGTCCATATTAAGGATTTTGGAATAAGTTTTATCCATGTTATGGCAGTGTAACAGTTCAGACATAAAAAGAACACATAGGAAAAGTACAGAGTTGGTGTACAAATGTATCCCTTTATATTTTTCACACACACACACACACACACACACACACACACACACACACACACACACACAGAAAGCATCTGTAGGTGGTGTCTGTGTAAAAGCATCAGGGGTCGAGGAAGTGGATGGCAGGGGTCGGAGGGCACATATTGAGTCTGTCCTTGCTCTGTGACAGCTTTGAGGAGGACACATACATCAACAGGAGCCCTCTGTGTCAAACAAAGACCTTGTGTTACACACACAAAGACAAATACACACTCTCTCTTATGGTATGCATTCTTATGGTATGCATGCAGATTCTTTTGTTGCTGTGATTAAATCACACTCAGTAATCACAGTAATCTTAATGTGATGACAAGAATATGACAAGAATATGATGATACTGTTATTGCTGTTGTTGATTTGAGCTCCACTCGTATCTGTTTATCTTCATACAGGCATAAACAAATGAGGATGTATAGAGTGCACACACACACACACACACACACACACACATACACACACACACACACACCGATAGGCGCAACTCATCTTTTCCCTGTTTGGTTTAAGAATCAGATCATCAACAAACATCAGAGGCAGGCAAGATCAATCAGTGGCATTGTCAGTGATGCATGATCCACAGATAGGTCAGCCATCTCTCAATTTGACGCACACCTTTTGCCTGTTCTTTCCATTTCCCCCTCTTTTTCTGTCTTTATCTCTCTCTTCCTCTCTCTCTCTTTTCCTGTCTTTATTCCCCTATTAGTGGAATTCAATTCAGTTCAGTTCAATCCCATAAACTTTAACGGACAAAAGAGTGTATATCTACACTGCCAGAGCAATCTGTAAGAACACAGCATGGGTGGAAACATACAACCTTTTTCTATCTGTTTCTTTTAGTGTGTGTGTGTTTGTGGTAAAGTTTTCTCATCTCTATTTTAAAGGCTTTTTGCATGCTCTCTCACACTCTTCAGATGTCAGCGGCTTCCTGCTGTCGTCCCAGTGCGAGACCTGTTAGTCTCTCTCCCTCCCAGCATCTCTCTGTCTCTCCCCCTCTCCTCTCCTCTCTTCCCTCCTCTCCTCTCCTCTCCTCTCCTTTCCCCTCTTCCCTCCTCTCCTCTCCTCCTCCAGCCTATGTGCATAGCTACCCACCCCACCACCACCCACACACCCACCCACCCACCCACACACACACACACACACACACACACACACACACACACACACACACAATCTCTGTGACTTTGAGGAGCCATTGCCATGCCTGTTGTGTAACATCTGGGACGTGAGACATGATGGTGGCTGCAGCTTGTCCGTCAGTGCTTCAAAAGGCAAGGTCCTCTGGGAGTCATCCCAAATGCCACCCGCTGATACACACCCAGCTCGTCCATGTAATATTTGTAAAGTGACGGGGATGTAGAGTGTGTGTGTGTGTGTGTGTGGTAACACCAGACCTTGGATAGACACACAATGGGATATAAAGAGCTAGAACAAGACAGAGAGAGATAGAGAGAAAGGGAGGAGAGAAAGGGCAATGTATTTGTAGGTAGAGGGACTATTCTCCCAAGACATCAAGCGACACAGGGAGCAGAGAGAAAGAAGGAAGAGAGAAGAAAGAAATGAGACAGAAATGGAGAGAGAGAGAGATGCTAGAGGATGTGCTTTCTCTTTCTTTCTCTCCCTCTTTATCTCTCTTTCTCTCTCTCTCTCGCTCTGAATGAGTCATGCAAGCAGTGGAGATAAAAGCGCAAGCCACAAACAGACAACAACAACAGGAACAACAGCAAAAAAAACAACGGCAAAACAAAAATAGAATAATTCATGTTGAGACGTGCTATCTGGGACAAAAAGACTTTTTACGAGCAAATAAAAGAACAAAAATAAATAAATAAATGACATGAAACACTGATTGATTGACTTCAGCAGGGAACAATTAAAAACAAGGGGAGGCGGGTTAGACTGCAGCATAGGCCTCCAACCTCTCATGGTTTCATCACAAGGCAAAGGCCAGTGCACACACACACACACAAACACACACACACACATGCATCCAGCATCCATGAGATCATTTGCACAGTAATTTACGAAGCGCTCATGCGTGTCATGCATTTCAGCGGCCACATCGCTTGCGGGGTGGCAGGGACGCTGCTCCTCGTTTCCCATGATCCTCCACGGCTTCTCGCCTAGAGGAAGGTTATAGCTCCAGGGCTCATAAATCTCTCAGTTGCTATTTCAGGCCATGCTGGCCAGAAAGCCTTGGAGGTAATTGCACATTTATATAAATATATAAAGAGGGAGAGAGAGAGAGAATTAGATCTACCCTTAAGTGAAGACACCATGTCCTCTTTCCTGGCTTAATCAAGTGGAGACGACGCCTTTTGCCACTCACAATTCTATTGGTGGACGAGGGAGCGCAGTGCTGGATGATGACAAAGCTTGTGGTCTCATCGACCAATGAGAAGGAGAGAAAGCGAGAGATAGAGGTTGGACTGACCAAGGGGCCGGTGGACAGCCCAATTCTATTTTTTCCTCTCTCACAGATTAAGAATTGCACCATGAAGAGTAATTATGGGATGGAGAGCTCAGAGAATAAGGCCTGGAGACAGGGGAGGAGGAAGGGCAGAAACTCATTTTATCCGGCGCTTAGCCAACTTCCATGAACTTCGTCTATGTCTTTTTTTCCTGGCAAAAGACCTTTGTAAAGATTTGGATTTGTTTGTAAATGAAACATTAATTGCACCAATCCCCTCCTGGATCAAAGTCAGGTGTAAGGAAGCAGGACGTCTTCTCAAATCAGTAATTCCATCTTTATTACGAGAAAAGGTAGTAACGTAGCATACAAAGATACTATGGGAACACCAGCGTCGGAGTGAACAATAATCAACTGAGGTCCCCTACCATATTTACCATGGAGGCATCAATAGTTAACAATGAGGTGGCTAATTAAAATATCCTTTGATAATCTTGTCTGGCTTCAGGTGTGACAGGGTGGTGGTTAGGTGATCACCTCCTTCCTGTAGACATGCTAATTCACTACCGGTAGTCGTCTGGCCATGATGGTCCGAGTTGAGTCACCTTTGTTACCCCCATTCTAACATTAATGGCTGTTATCTGCCTTCTCCTCTCCAGGTTCAGACACACAGCTAATCTCATTTGGAGTTGATCTTGAATACACAAACACTGTTGGGTTAGGGTCTCTTTGTTGCAGGTCCTCTTTGTCGTAGGTCAGACTTGGGGAAGTGATTGAAACTTAGTCTAACCAGATTCTCACCTCGTCAGACCTCCAAATCAAATCAATTCCTTCACAGGTGTATAAAAGTAACAAAACACCGTGGGGCTCATGGTGCTCTATAAAGATTAGATTGATCCATATGAGCATTTGTTGTTCTACTCATCAGATCTCTTTTGCTATGTTCCTGAAGGTGGGACATAAGACTAATAAACCATATGAAACACAAATCCAGGGTATATTAACTGGAAAGCCTTCCCAAATTCATTTCAGGGAACTCACTGGATTCTGTGAATTTAGCAACCCACGAAGAAGATGAATTTTTAAAGATTATAATCCGTTAAGATAAGGGTGTTATTTATTGCATTCCGTGCTGCACTGTGAGAAGTAGATAGGTAGGTATGTGTGTGTGTGTGTGTGTGTGTGTGTGTGTGAAAGAGATGGAGATGAGAGATATAGAGGCAAAATATCACCATGAATATGTAGGGATATATTTCTGACAGAGATCATCCAATAGGACACAAACCTTCTGGAGTGTGCGTGCGTGCGTGCGTGCATGCATGTGTGTGTGTGTGTGTGTGTGTGTTGTGTTTGTGTGTGTCCGTGGGGTGAAATTAAAACATAGAGGGTATGTGGGGACACAAAATATGTGTATTTGTGTGTGTGTGTGTGTGTGTGTGTGTATGTGGGGGGTGAAGGGGGGTGCAGTCCACACCCTCCGGTGTTTAGCCTGTTTTTGGCCTCCAGGTTGTTTCTTTGGTGTTTATCCGGAGATCCGCTTCCCCTTGAACCTCAAGGCCTTTTTGGACACAATGTCCAAAACAGCCCTTATTCCCCTTGCTATCTCATCCACATCATATTGGCCCCCGAGGAAGGAAATTTAGACAACTTTTAGACAATAGACTCCTGGGCTCCTGTCCTGGGAAGTGTGTCTGTATGTGCGTGCCAGTGGGTGTGGATCTTTGTGTATTCAAGGAATATCCGAAGCAGGGTGCATGTCAAACAAGTGTACGACGCTATTAGGTAAGTGGCAACATTGTATTTCTTTACCTTGGCTACAACAACAGACTTGTTTATGTATACATAGTCCCAGTCCCTGTAGGTCCATTTTTCTAGTGAGGCAGGACTTAGTGATCTAGTTCTAGTGTTCCAGTGTTCTAGTGTGTATATCTGCTATCTGTGAGTAAGAAGAGTGTATGTGTATGTTTGTGGCCCTCCACACTTAGCTAGCTAGCTTTTATGGATTGAAGGCTGTGAAACTATGGAAAGTCTTGTTGACTGTGGTGATTACTGACAGCATGATCTCAGTTATTCTCTTTGATGCTATTGATTAACCAACAAGCAAACAAACAAACAAACAAATAGACAAACAAACAAACCAAAACAACATCGCTACAAACCACAAAAGCCCCGCCATTTCGAATCTGTCTGCACTGAAGGAGCACTTACATTCTCTTATTTTACTGTGTTGTGTGTGTGTGTGTTTTGTGTTTGTGTGTGAGTGCTCAGACATGCTGGATGTTTGTGTGCATAGACAATGAGATGGTACTGCCAATGCCACCCCTGTAGTTTTGACTGATCCATATTCTAAAACAGTCCTTCTTCCGTCTTAAGTTTAGCATTTGAAGGCGGTCATTCTCAGTAGGAAGATCTGCCTCCATCTTAACCTTCTCATACCTGCAGGCGCATGGACATTTTAATAAGCAGAATTCGGCACGATTGCAGTAGATTGAAAATTGCCAAGGTCAATCGTGAGTGACGGGTTACAATTTTCAGGCGCAGAGACTTAAAAAAAATTTTTTTTACCTCGAGGGCAGCGGAAGAAATTCAATTTGGTCTGGGCTTCACTCGAAAAACAACAATGAATTCAATTAAAGAACAGGCCAAGCAAAGAGTGAGTGTGAAAGAAAGAGAGAATAGCGAGATGGGGGACCATGAAAGGTGTGCAAGTCAAGCACCTGCCCTTGGATCACGGCCAGTGCAGTGCTCACAGAATCTTAGAACGTAAAACTGAGCTGAGCCAGTAGCCTAGAGATCTAGACATAGTCCGATGGAATCGATGGGATTTGGTGAGCTCAGCTCATCTCAAGTCCTTGTAAATGGTAGCCTGGTTTGAACCAAGACTACTATCTGTTTTTTTTTGTTTGTTTTTGTTATCGTTTTTTTGTATTTTGTTGAGATCACTTGCCTGGTAGTGATTACACGTGATTAACAACACTAGTTTGAAACCCAAAGGTGGCAGTGATAAACAGTAATTTTTGCACACATTAAAGAATTGCTGTTAGAGGAATGTGTGCATTCATACTGCAGAGGTAAAAAGATTGGGCCTCATTTACCAACCATTACCCTCATTTTCAAGAAGATTTTGCATTGTTTTCTTATCTAGTATGTGTTAAAAAGTAAAAGTAGAAAATCGATATTGATAGCACACTCAAGAGCACTCAAACCTTTGAAAAATAACTTTGTAGAAGCACTTTATATTTGCACACACATATTCACCTTTAACTAGCTGCTTATCAGCATGCATATTATTAACATACTAGCCATTTTTTAGTCAGTACAAATCACTTATTAAAGTTTTGTGTCAGCGTGTCAATGAACAATACTGATCGTAAGTTGTCTTTACAAATGAAAGTTTAACTCGTTTTAGGAAAGATTGCAGCTGTGCACCTAAGCAGCCGTTCTGTAGGTAGGGGTGTGCTACTGCAACACCCGAAAATTCTCGGGACAGAGGCATTCGTCAAAATTTTTATCTTAACCATTGTATTTCATCATACACAATCAGAAAAACAAGACAAAGTGTAAAAGGCCCAAAATTGTCTTTTAAGACCTTATTCTGCACAACCTTATTCTCCACATAGCAGACCACTGACTAAGGATTTCTAAAGTTTAACCTTCTAATTACTGCTTATTCATAGTAAGTAAGCTAGTTGTTAAAGTCATAAATTATCTCAATATGCTTTGCTTTGTAAGTGGCTTATATGGTTGTAGTACAACAGGAAGACTAGCCCCGTTCACATGGATAGATTTTCTGCTATTCTGTAAATAAAAATTCTGAGTTGTCTGTCCACATGCAACAAAATTCTATTCCAATTAGAAGTTATTTAGCCTGTTAAATTACATGTGTCTTTTTAGTACACCTATGAGGTAACCAAAGGAGGGTAACTCATCACATTGAAGTAGGTGAATTTTGGATGAGAGGTGAGCACAGTAAACTGCTCTCAGTTGTCTCAGAAAACTACTGTTACCTTGGCAAAGATATCATCAACCTGCATGGTCCCATAGTTGTTCAGAGTGTGAGTGAAATGTTGTGGATGATCACAGCAACAGTAAAACAAACCACACTTTTTTCTGATTAAAATTATAATTAGATCGGAAATTCTATTCTGATCAGGGTGTTTACATGGGTCATTTCTATTTTGATTGAGCCATTAATCCATTTCTATTCCAATTTCTAGTTAATGGTCATAAGGCCATGCAGAATAAGGTATTAATAAGTGATATGTAATGGCTAAATGGTTTGTATGTTTGCATCTTATTAAGCAGCTAGTTAATAGCCAGTTAATATGTGTGTGCTAATATAATTATAGTTACCATAATTGGTAACTATATTATTGCATCTTCATCAATTCCACATTTCCAAAATCTTACATCTTTTAATTCTTTAAAATGGGACTCTGAAAGCAAACTTGACTACAAAAAATTCAACTTCTCTTGTTTCAACTCAGCGCAGGAGGAGAAACAGCTCTTCGAGCAGTCACTCGAGATTGCAATGAATTATTCATTTAATCAGGGTAGCGTAGTGTGGCAGGGCAGTAGACAAACCATAAGGCTTTGAACGAATGAGAAGACTTTTTCTGTGGGAAATTACTAGTTTGAGATCTGTTGTACTGTGGTCTCCCAATGTGAGCAGATGAAGTCCAGCAGAGACTTGGGACCATTGTGAAGAACCTCCCAAACACACATCACTAACACATCCAGACTGAAAAGTCAAGTGGTTGAGGAAAAGGTCCAGTCAGTGAGAACTCATCCAATACTTCATGGATTTCGTGATGCAAACAACACACATCAGTTTTAATCTCATTTGTATCACGTCAATATCCATGCCAGCGAAGATAAATCAATATTATGATCACAGTACTTGCAGTCAAATGACAACGCCCCCCTTGGGAGCCAATTAGAGTGAATTATTGATTCTTTAAAGAGATACAACAAATTTGAAAATATGCAATCTATTTCTCAGGGTTCAGTAGACCCATATCCCCTATCTTTGAAATATACTCCACATCCATTGCTGTTATGGTGGACATAAAGATGACTAGCTTGGCCAAAGTTTTGTTTGTTACCCTGCGAACATTGTACAGTCTGAATGCATAAATACACCACGCCTACTGGCAGTAAACCAGCTGCTGTCAAATGCTGGTGTGAATGACTGACAGCCTTCTCAGAGTTCCCTGACAGCAGTGCTCAATTACTCCCCATTCAAGGTCACCGATAGGCTGCTGCTATCATTGCCAACCCGCCATTTTCCTCTGACAGATTATAAATGACAGCTTTGGCTCTAATATTCACATAACACAAACTACTCAGTGTGTTTGTTACATGTAGACTCTGTGTGTGTGTGTGTGTGTGTGTGTGTGTGTGTGTGTGTGTGTGTGTGTGTGTGTGTGTGTGTGTGTGTGTGTGTGTGTGTGTGTGTGTGTGTGTGTGCAAGCTCATATCTAAAAGTGATTTGAAGCCACATAAAATTCCTCTAAACAGTACATGAAATGAAAAAATGAAAAAATATCTCAGTCCATATGTGCTGAGAATGCCATGCTGTTATAGCAGACCTAGTGTGATCAGATGGGCTAATTGGCCAAATGCTATGACTTCATGTATGAGTTAATCCAAATCTCTATCTTGTAGATGACTAGAGCATTTCAACATTGAATGCATAGTGTTAAAATA
>JAIFZK010000023.1:8370000-8402500 GCA_027481765.1 Tenualosa thibaudeaui | reverse complement strand
AGAGACCAGTGTGAGGACACACACACACACATCCACACACACCTGCATGCACCTAGCCCCCCCCCCCCCCCCACACACACACACACACACAAGAACAAACTTGCACATACATACATGCATACATTCATGCAAAGGTACACACACACATTGTGATGTTCATTGGTCTGAAATAAGAACCTTACTCCGCGCTCTGCTCCCACATTGCAAGCTTGCCTGAGTGCTTTGGGCGTGTGTGTGTGTGTGTGTGTGTGTGTGTGTGTATGCATGTGTGCACGAGTGAGATTGTATCAGTGTGCTTTCAGGTTGCTAGGGTGTAGTATTTCTACCGAGACTGATTGTGTGCAGAGCACTAACAGACTCAGGGTCTTGCATAGGGTTGGGAATAAAATGAAGGGTAATGGAAATGCTTTTTTCAGTGTGTGTGTGTGTGAGTGTGTGTGTGAGAGAGAGTGTGTGTATATGTTTGTATGCGTGAGAGAGAGAGAGTGTGTGTATATGTTTGTATTATTGTGAAGAGGTGTGTGTGCGCGTCTTTTAGGATGTATGCGTGTGTGTGTGTGTGTGTGTGTGTGTGTGTGTGTGTGTGTGTAAGCAAATATATTAGTGCATCTCCTAGGTTGTGTAAAGTGGGTATATTTCACTGTGCATCAGTGTGTGTGTTTGTGTGTGTGTGTGTGTGTGTGTAATTAATTGCTGCAGATGGCATAAAATCAGTGTGTCCCTGACTCCAAACCCGTGTGTCTAATCACACCCTGGCAGGACTGGGGCTTTTACGGCTCACATCAGACATCTGCCACAGAGGACCAAGGCAAAGCCTCTCCCAACAGCAGCACACTCACAGTCTGCAGGGAGATGCTGCAGCAACAGCCTTTATATCCCTCTTCCTCTCTCTCATTCTCTTTCTCTTTTCTCTTTTCTCTTTCTCCCTCTCTCTCTTTCTCTTTTTTTCTCTCTCAGCAACAGCCTTTATCTCTCTCTTCCTCTCTCTCTTATCTTTCTCTCATTCTCTCTCTCTGCAATAGCCTTTACCTCCTTCTTCCTCTCTCTCTCATTCTTTCTCTGCTTCCCTCTCTCTCTGCAACAGCCTTTATCTCCCTCTTCCTCTCTTTCTCTCTCTCAACAACAGCCTTCATCCTCTTCTTCCTCTCTTTCTTTCCCTCTCTCTGCAACAGCCTTCATCTCCCCCTTCCTCCCTCTCTCTCTCTTTCTCTCTGTACCCGTTCATTCTCTTCCTTCTTTTCTGTCTTGATAGCCTCTACCTTTGACTCTACTCATTTTGCGTCAAATTGAGATTCATTGAGTTTCTGCAGCATGACGGTAAACAAAAGCTTCGCTGCGGTGCCTAATTGAAGTAGCAATGAGGCTTCTCCTCCCCTCATCTCTATTTCTCCCTCTCTCTCTCTTCCTCTCTCTAATACACCTCTTCTGTGCTTTCTCTCATTCATCTCTCTCTCTAATACACCTCTTGTGTACATTTGTTTTGTTCTGATTGGCCATGTCAGTTTCACTGAAGGAGAAGCCCTTGTTTTCAGAGAAGAGGCAAAGGCAGGCGAGTCTGCTGCTGCAGTAGCAGCGCAGTCAGGGAGCTGTTCTTTTGTTCATTTTAATTAAAGGGGTTTAGCATATGCCTAACGAGGAATGACTTTAATCAGCGAGCTACTAAAAATGACAAAGGGAAAATGAATTTTCTGTGTAAATAATCTACTCTTTCTTTCTCTCTCCCTCTCCCTCTCTCTAGATTTCTCTCCTACTCTCTGACTTTTTTTTCTTTCTCTCCTCCTCTCTTGTCCTTTCTTTCTCGCACTCGTGCTTCTTTACAATTAATCAGTTATTCAACACAAATAAACCACACACTCTAACAGGCTGCAGAAAATGAATGTCTAATATAAAGACACCAACATAAATACATAATCAACAACACACGCACAGACACACGCACACACACACACACACACACACACACACACACTTTTAAATACAATGACACATGCTCACACACATGATCAGGCTCTGTAGAAAGGGTTGGTGACATATTGACATGGGACTGGAGTGCTGTTCCCCCCTCTAATCGAGCTGCTTGCTCATCGTTAATTATGTAACAATTTCTGGGTAATGATAAAGGTCTGGTTGTGATTGATTGCGTTTCTCATTCACCCTGGATAGGATCAATAGGATCCATTGGTTCCTGCCAGCCGTGACGGAGGATTATGTGCTGTCATTGGTCATCAGACCATTGAATTAGCGCAGGGCTAAGGACACAATCATCGACTGACAGACAATCACACATCCTTCAATCATAAGCACACACACACATACATACATACACACACACACACACACACATACATACACACACACACGCACAGATCATCACATATATCCTACACACACACTAAAGTAGGCAAACACATGTTGTGTGATGAAAATTCATATTCTAACACACACAGAGATCATTTATATATATTCCATAGACACACTCAAGTAAGCAGACATGTTGAATGATGAACATAATGATGAACATAACACACACATGCACACACACACACACACACACACACACACACACACACACACACACACAGAAACACACAGGATAAGCTTGTGACTAAGAGGAAATTGTTCTTTTAGCATGTTACTCAGTTGACTGGAGTCTAATCTTCTCGCTTTAGTTCACTGTCTTCGGTCATGGTGATTATGTGTGTGTGTGTGTGTGTGTGTGTGTGTGTGTGTGTAATACATTATAATTTTATACAAACAAAAGCAAACTTCTCACACAGCCATCCTTTGGTGCAGTGTATGATTTCATTTTGAATTTGTGAGAAGTTAATACTTAAACATAACAGCCAGTCAAAACATATCCTGTAGCACATGTGTTGATTGGCTAAAATTGTTTATGGTTCACTTGACCCAAGACTATGTTTGTTTCCTATTTACAGAGCACCAGATGAATAGAGACGTTTTCTTTTTTATTTACCGCAAACACTGAACTCTGACCAGATAGTGATGTGTTTATAGTGAGAAGAACAACTTTTCTTTTGGGCTCAACTTCAAAGACTTCCATCATTCAACCTCTACCCCACCCCACTTCTGTTTTTTCAAACCACCTCTCTCTGTCTGTCTGTTTTATCTGTCTGTTCTGTGTGTAGGCTTTCTGGATGAGCAGATAGATGAGAGTGGCTTTTCACTCTGTTTAAGTGTCTCAGCAGGCACACACAGGTACCTTAGCGATGGCTAGCCCCGGCGTAGCCTAGCGTAGCCTGGCGCGGCGCTCGCCTGCTGGCAGGACACACCTGAGCGCTTTGAGTCTGTGTCACGCTCGCTAACTCACTAGCTGGCTCGGTCGCTGCAGCCCCTCTGGGGACGCTGAGGGAGAGAGATACAGCTAGAGCCGGAGAAAATCTGGCCCCGTGAGAACCCCAACACATTTCTCCTTGAGTCGAGCGGAGCCAAGCAGCACCGCACCACTGTCATCTTTCAGTGCCCAGCAAAAATGGGGCCAAAGAATTCTCTTCACCCCCGGTTGTTTTTCCAGTGGGTTTTGTGAAGAGAGTGACCAACAGTGAACATGTTTTCAGGGTTTCTTTCTTTTTTTTCATGCAGGTCTGAACTTGGATGAACTGAGCTTGTTTATCTACAGAGCTGCTTTCTTTCTTTCGTTTTTTTTTGGTGTGTGTGTTTGCGTGTGAGTGTGCGCGTGCGTGCATGTTTGCATTTCGAGCTGACAAGCATATTTACGAGAAGTGGGCTTTTGCACCTGTGTTTGTATCCGAGAGTGGAGCTGGGGGCTAATTCAGATGCAAAGATGGGTCTCTCTGTGTATAATTGGTGTGTTTGTGTGAGTGTGTGTTTGTGTAAAGTGTGTGTGTGTGTGTTTATGCTGATGTCTGGCCTGAGCTGCCCAGCAGTGAATCACAGATGCTTACGTTTATGCCTGACACACGTCATCACGGGGAACATTTTGTAGGGGAAAAAAATAGTGCTGTTAAAAAATGCACTCGGGGAAGAAAGGAGAGAGAAAAAGAGAGAGTAAAGGAATAAAAGAAAACGAGACAGAGTAACAAATGTCAGTCAGTACCTTTTTTCTCATTTTATGCTTGTCCATTAATCCTCTGTTCAATTTCAACCCCCACTCCTCAATCTCTCCCTCTTTCCCTCCCTCTCTTATACTTTGTCTTTTATTCTCTTCTTTCCCTGCGCTCACATTTTAACTGTAATAGTAAGACTGAAATGGATTATAATTTCAGTTTTTATTCCAGGCATGGTAATTAGATAAAAGACTGACAGCAAAGCCTTAATCCCATTCCATCTTGTACCACTCTTGTACAAAGGTATCGCTGAGCATCCATTACACGCTGGCATACACAATGTCCTGTCGGCGTTAAACCTAAGAGCTGTGACCGATGCCACGGATAGCTGGGCAGAAGAAATTGGTATAGAGATGAGTGCTTCAAACGGCCTCCCCCTGCGGCCAAACTCTCCCTTCCTTTTACTCTTTGGTTCAGGCTGGGCTATGCCACGAGGGGGTGCATTGTGTGTGTGTGTCTTTGGGTATGTGAATGTGTGTGGGGGTATATGTGTATGCGTTTGTCCGTGTGTGTGTATATGCTTATGTGACTCGCTCTCTGTCTGTGTGTGTGTGTGTGTGTGTGTGTGCACGCGCTCACTCAGTGAGAATAATGTGATGGAAGTGGATCTGAGAAGGCACATGATGAGAGATGGCTGTGTTATCACTGTGTCTGAAAGAGGGGCTGTCACAACACAAGGTAATAAACCTGAGATGAGAGGGATGACTGCAGCGCTCCAGTCGAACCCAAGCCGGCTGTTGTTCAAAGTCCTCACAATTCAGGGATGATATCTAAAGGTGCACTCAGCCATAGAAAACATGTTTGTTAATGCTTACATTTCTTTCTTTTTATCCAGCAAAGCCTCTATTGTATTTGATCTGAGGGCCAAACAAAACACGCCAGGGATGTAGCTCACCCCTTTCTTCAGTCCTCCTGGAGAAACTCTGTGTTATTGTTTTTGAGGGAAGGCTGCCCCATCGGCTTGTGTCCAGTTTTTGGAGCCTGGGTATCATAACATGTTTATATGGTAGTTTTTTTTTTTATATGGTGACCCATGTGGTAAGGAGAACTAATAGATCATGAGGAGATATTATTTTTACCTTATGGAAAGTGTTAACTGTATAGCATCACTGACTTTGCCTTTGAAGGAGCTATGTTTAAGACTTATAAATAACAAATATTAATAAAATGTATTATTAATAGGTTACATTTTATACATTTTAGGTTAAAGTATCCTGTACCGCTGCATTAATGCGAATGAATGTAAAGTTACGTTCAACACAACTCTAAACCTAAGACTGACTCTAAACCTAAGACACTTTGCAGCTTTAAACGGCATTTGATGTAGATCTGAGGAGGAAAACAGGTTCTTGTGGTTGGACCTCGTAAATGGATGAAGAAGAAACCAAAGAAAGTTTGTCATTTGGGATAAGCAAATAAGCTCATCATATTCGGATAACTCCCGCTTGGTTTCCCAAGTTCACCAGGCCACACAAAGAGAGGTGACGTGGCTGGTTGGCTCTGGCTCAAGGTTAGAGTCTGTGCTTTCATGGTTGAGAAGTGCAAGAATGAGCATTTCTCTGTTTCTCTCTGTCTGTCTATATCTCTCCCTCTCTCTCTCTCTCTCACTCTCTCTACCCTCTCTCTCTTTCGCTGTCTCTCTACTCTCTGAACAAAATGTCTTCCTTCTATCCTTCTTCCCCCTTCCAGCTCATAGCTTCACTCGTGAGGAGATCAACAGCAAGAGTAGAAAAAGAGAGAGATAAAGAGAGGGAGAGGAGACAGAGGAAGAGTTGTGTTTCAGATGAACAGCTACTTTTGTGTGTGTGTGTGTGTGTGACGTGTGGTATGTGGATGTGTGTGGGGATGTGTGTGTATGCTTGTGTATGTTTGGGTATGTGATGTGTGTGGGGATGTGTGTGTATGCTTGTGTATGTTTGGGTATGTGATGTGTGTGGGGTGCTTGCTTGTGTGTGTGTGTAAATATGTGTGTGTGTCTGTGTGTGTGTGTGTGTGTCCATGTGTGTGTTGTAGGATGATGGCAGGGGGGCACTGAAGGGAAGTTCTCCTGGACAGGAGGAGGAGAAGGAGTCCTGGTCCTGGTCTTACTCTCCCTGGAGGAGGAGATGGAAGGGAAAGAGTGAAGCAAGAGGAAATGTTCACAGGAAGAGAGGGAGAGAGAGAAGAGGGTTGAAAGCCAGAGCAAGCGTGTGTGTGTGTGTGTGTGTGCATGTGTATGTGTGTGTGTGTGTGTGTGTGTGAGAGAGAGAGAGAGAGAGAGAGAGCAAGAGGGGAGGGTTGAAATTGAGAGCTAAAGTGTGTGAATATAAATGTGTGTGTGTGTGCGTGTGTGTGTGTGTGTGTGTGTGTACAGATTGGGGTAAAAAAAGCATGAGAGCACATGAGACTTGCATGAATATTTATGCTCCTTAATATTCTCTAAAGCTGTGTCGACCTCCCCCCTAAACAGAGCTGCTTTCAGAAACACTGAACATAGACTGCCCATAGATGTGTTACGCAGTATTCAGAGAAAGGGGGAGAAAAAAGGTCAGAGAAAAAGAGAGAGACAGGAAAGAGATCGAGCAGAAGTGAGAGAGAGAGAGAGAGAAGGAGAGAGACTTTGTCAAAGGCAAGAGAAAAAGACAGACAGAGAGATGGCGATGGAGAGACTGAAAGAGAGAGTGAGAGAAGGAAAAAGATAGAGTGGAAGTGAGAGAGAGAGGAAAAAGAGAGGGAGAGAGCAAGGGTGAGGTGTCTGTGTTATTAAAGTGCCTGAATAAACATGTACTCTATATGTGCTTGCATTAGATATATCCATGTAGTACACATGTCCTGCTCCAGCGCAATGGAGATTAAAAGTACCAGAGGCCACCTGCTCCCTGCCATTTGCCCTGCACCTCTGGTTGTCATGGAGTCCTGAGAGACGGGAGAGGAGCATTGATGGACGTGTCGTTGACGGGCACCTGTCAACCAGTGACAGATAACAAGGGTACCCCTACCTCTCGTGCCCCCCCTCCACCACCTCAGCCTCTGTCACCTGTGACTGATGCCTTCCTCTCCCACACACACACACCCACACACACACACCATCCCCCTGTCCACCTTTGCCACGTCCCAAAATAATTGCGGCCATCCATCTGGTGTGAGTCCTTTGGGTTGGAGCGAGGCGCAACGTCACGCCGGCAACTGAGAAAGAAAACCTGTAACCATGGCAACGTCACCGGAGACGTGCACCGCTGACCTCGCCGGTGAAGTGTGTGGCCCGCGGAGGAGGTGGCTTTAATTAGCAAATAATTAGTGAGCAAAGATTAATGACAACGCAGGAGCTGAACAAAAGTGTGTGTATAAGTGTGTGTGTCAGTGGACAAAGCTGTGTATGTGCGTGTGTGTGTGTGTGACTGTGTGGGTAAGCGAGATATATAAAGAATAGTTGTAGTGGATCTTTAAAAGTGTAGGCTGTATGTGTTGCTCCGCCTGGTCAGGTTACTGAGTGTATGTGTCTGTATGTGTGTGTGTTGGATGGAGTGTGTGTGTCTCTGTGTGAACACACGCCAGATGGCTTATGTGGAGCATTCTGAATCTCTTTACCATTCCATCTCAGCAGAGCCAGAGTTATTATTGCAGTGCGTCAGAGTGTGTTTTTGCATGTGTATGTGTGTGAGAGAGAGACAGAGAGCGTATGTGTGTGTGTGTGTGTGTGTGTGTGTGTGTGTGTGTAATCGTATGTGGCTATGTCTGTGAGTGTGGCTGTGTGCATGAAGAATCAATTTTACTGGAGATCGCCAGGGTTATTTTTTCGGGAATGAGACTGTAAGATGCTGTATTCGGTGAAATGTATCACGCATGCCTAGTTTCAGCTGAGGGAAGACTAGTATATTTATTGTGTGTGTGTGTATATATGTGTGTGTATTCGATCTGTGGACACACACACACACACACTCACACACACATAGACTCTTAGTGTGTGGCATCAGTGCCATGTGGTGGTTTTGGCGGTTGGGAGATGAAGTACATTCATCTTCATTTGGTGCTGGGCTAAGCGCCGAGTTACCTGCCTCCACTCAAACACCTTGCTTAGTCTGCTGCCCAGACAACCGAAGCCACGGCTCCCTCTGCGGCAATAACGCTAACGCTGCTAACTCTCCATTACCCTCTTGCTCTCCATATCTGTCTCTCCTTCACTCTCCCCTCTTTCTCCATCCACCCATTTACCCTCTCCCTCTCTTTCTCACTCTCTTTATTACCTTCTCTCTCCCTGTGCCTCCCTCTCTCTCCTCATTTCATCTCTTTCCTCTCTCTGTCCACGCATCCATTGCCATCACTTTCTCTCTCTCTCTCTTCATTGCCTTCCTTCTTTCTGTACTTTCCCCTCTTTCTGTCACTCTCTTATCTCTCTCTTATCTTTCTACTGTCTTTCTGTCATGTGTATACTCATCCTCTCTCTCCATCCCTCCCTCACTCCCTCTTTTCTGAAGCCCGTGCCTCTTAATGTGTTTTTTTTATCTGACCACCTCCATTTTCTATTTATTTTCTAACCATTTGTGTGCTTCCTTGTGCTCCAACCATAAAGCGCCCTTCAGTTAGCTGTGAATATCTATCTATGGATCTCCGTCATCTCCCTCTCACTTTTTTAACCAGTAGTTTTGATATTTTCACTGAGTTATCTTCTCAGTATCATGGTCATCAAATCACCTCTTCATCTGGCTCCTTAGATAGCCCTTCTCTCTTTTCTCTCTCTCTCTCTCTCAAACTCAAATTCAATTTTGAAGGAGCTTTATTGGCATGTGAAGCTCAGTGAAGCAGTGTTGCCAAAGCATACAATAATACAGACAGATGAAACAAAAAAAATAAATAAAATGTGAAAGTTAACTTATGATCTTAAATTTGAATCTCTAAATTAGCCCTTTTTATTGTAAGCCTATAAAAAAGGAAACATATTTATATAAAATATTATATATATTTATTTATTTATATATATATATATTTATTTTAAATTGTTTTTAACAAGAATCAAACTCTCTCTCTCTCTCTTTCTCTTTCTCTCTCTCTCTCTTCCCACGGTGATCTCCACTGTTTGCCGTGCCGGTCATTAAGTAGCCATCTCACAGGCGGCTCAGAAGCCATGCCAAACCTGCAGCATATGTGGAGGGATCCAGGAGGCTCTCTCAGCTCTGGCCTCAGCCATCTGATCCCAGTCCCAACACTGGCACCCACAGAAACAGCCTGGGCCTGGCTCCGCGGCTCCACGGCTCCACTTGGCGCGCGCCATCCGGGCCTGCTAGCACAAGACGTCATTAACCTCCAGTGCCACCTGACCTCACCCCGTCTGACCCTCATGCCCGCTGCACCTGCCCACAGTAGTGGCCCTGGCTCTGGCTGTGATTGAGCCGTCACCCATGCTGCACGTCAGAGAGTGTGGTTGCGGAAATTAGAATTGATTGCCTCAAACCGCACTTCCTTTGGCAGAGGCAAGGGAGAGAGACAACGAGAGAAATGAGAAGGGAGAGAGAGAGAAGAAGAGAGTCAGAGAAAGGTAGGAAAAGAGAAGAAGAGATAGACAGACAGAGATAGGGATAGAGAGAGAGAGAGAAAAATAAGGATGAGAGAGAAATGAACAGAAAAGAACAGTGAGTAACTCAGTGAGGGACAGTGAGTGAGGAAGAGAGAGAGAGAGTGAGGAGGAGGAGGAGGAGGAGGATGACGGATTTCTTTTCCTCGATAGAGACAAACACAGGTCCATTCCCCGTGGCAGATCACCACAACTTGATTGCCTGATTGCCTCTTCCGGGCTAGCGGAAATCAGTTAGCCTGTCGCGTTTCGCCCCGGCTGAGTGGTACGCTCTCCTCGCTCACATCATTACGGGCCGACCCAGCACAGAGCGAATGATGCATGGAGACTCTTTTCACTTTAAATTACCTGGCCGCTATTTCATATAGACAGGCAGACAGATCTCCCCTCTGGTTGCACCCTGCTAATCTGGCATTCTGCCTTCAGGCTTTAGTCATTTGTTGCATAATGTATAGGTGTTTGATGTATTGATGGCACACTGCAGCAGTGATCAGAAGCCTTGCCTGCGGCTGGGTCACACTGGTGTGAACATGTGCGTGTGTGTGTTTGTGTTTGTTTACGTGCATGTGTATGTGTGCACGTATGTTTGTGTGTGTGTGTGTGTGTGTGTGTGTGTGTGTGTTTGTGTGTGTGCATGCATGCTTGTGTGTGTGTGTGTGTGTGTGCATGCATGCTTGTGTGTGTGTGTGTGTATGTTGAATGTGGACACAGAGATATCTGATGGTGTGTGATATCTGACATACACGTAGACACTAGGAAGTCTCTCTAATTGGCTGGTGTTGCTGCGGCTGGTTGCTTTTGCACGGCGGAGGCTTAGTGACTGTGTGTCCCACAGAGGGAGAGTAGACAGGTGAGCTGACCGTCACGTTAGAGCCCCTGCTAGCCGGTGCCAGCTCCCTCTGCCTTAGCAGCAACAATTATCCTCTCATTACGCTCAACCTACTACACTGTCAGACTCAGTATTGTCTGAGCTGTGTGTGTGTGTATCTGTGTCTGTCTCTCTCTGTCTGTGTGTGTGTGTGTGTGTGTGTGTGTGTGTGTGTGTGTGTGTGTGTGTGTGAGTGTATGGCATTGTAAGCTTGGCTGTCTGTATAGTGTGTGAATGGGTCTGTCCGTGTGCTCCCTAGGTGTGTATACATGTTTCTGAATGATTTGCACTGTACAGATATATATAATATATAATGTTTTATGCCTATGGTGGTGTTTGTTTTCCCCTGTGCTTTTCCCAAGACATTTAGATCATCTCCAATACAAACACCTTATTTGTCATGCCAGCAAAGCACTTGAACTGAATCGAAATTGAATTGAGTGACTGAGACAGAGAAAGCAAACAGAGGCCCAGCAATGAGGGTCAACATGCTGCAGATGTCTGTCTGATGTTTTAGCATCTGTCTCTTTCTATGAGAGTCTTTTATTGTGTTCCTACTTTTGTTGTTTTCTGTGTCTGTCTAGGCCCTCAGTCATCTCTTAGATGGATCATTTCAACTGTAATGTGTATCTCAGGGGGTGAGTTACAAAGAATTACAGACCAAACTATGGTTGTGTGTGTGTGTGTGTGTGTGTGTGTGTGTGTGTGTGTGTAAGTGGGCACTGGTGTGTGTGGTCCACTTTGAGGGGACACTTTGACAGTGGTAATGAATGAGTTCCTGACAAGGATTTGGGCTCAGTGTGTGTGTGTGTGTGTGTGTGTGTGCGTGAGTGTGATGGTTTGTTTAGTGGCTGTGGAAAAACACTTCATTTCCTCAGTGATGAGTGTGTCTGGGTGGCAGCAGGAGTGAGTGAGTGTGAGAGAGAGAGAGTTAGAAAGACGGCAGCTCTTGTGTGGTTCAGATGCCACTTCTCGTTTGGCTTGGAAACTTTCTTGTTAAACGGCAAGAGTGCTCTGTTTCCATGGGGATGAGTACTGAGGGGGTTTGAGACTCTAACAGCACTTGCCCTCGTAATGAAAAAAGCTTCAGTAACCCAGAACTCATTCAGAGGGTTTCAGTGTGTGTGTGTGTGTGTGTGTGTGTGTGTGTGTGTGTGTTTGTGTGTGTGTGTGTGTGTGTGTGTGTGTGTGTGTGTGTGTGTGTGTGTGTGTGTGTGTGTGTGTGTGTGTGTAGTACTGAGGCGTGTATGATGCTTTTATTTTTGTGTATTATTATATTTGAACCACCAGTGAACCTCCTTTAAACGCTAACCAGACAAGAACATGCAGGATGAAAGATGAAAGAGCAGAAGGGGTGAAGAGAAGAGGTAATGAGAGAACATAAAGAGAAGGGATTTAACCCTCGCTCTCTCTTTCTTTCTCTCTCTCTCTCTCTCTGTGTCTCTCTGTCTTTATTTTTTTCCTGCTCATCTTAACTGTTTCTCATAGTAATTACCCATGTGATAGACTGCTAGTTGCCACCAATCACAGCATGTTAGCGAGCGGCAGCATTATAAGCAAGGGGCACTTTATTGTGTATGTAGTCACAGATGAAAGGCTACAAGCAGATGCAGGCTCAGGGACACAGGTGCAGAGACACATACACACACACACACACACACACACACACACTTGCAGATATACACGCAGATATCTACCCACACATGTATATTAATGTATATAGGCACACGCGTGAATGTATAGTAACACAAACACCAAACGCATGGTTGGTGGGATGAAATATTCATGTGAATCAAATGGTTACATGAGCACCACTTCAAATACGTTCATTCATGTATGCTACAGTCTACAGACACAGCAATATTGTTACAACCTGTGATTCAAATGCACGCACACACACACACACACACACACACACACACACACACTGTTCTGTACTTCTGCCTCATCCATTATTCCCATATACTGGGACACCTTGGTGGCCATTATCCCTGACATAATGAGTCTTTTTCCTTCTATGTCCACAGGCTGACCTTTCAATACTGATTGCTTATGATTTTCTTTAACTTGTATAGAACTCACAAAAAATAACTAATGAAATCCTTTAGACAAATATGATAATATACATATTAGTTTCAAGGACAAAATTAGACTGTATAAAAAGCACACACAAACATCTGAATTGGAATCAGAATCAGAATCAAAATCAAAATTGGATTTTCCACAGCTGAAAAATTAACACCAGTGAAATTTTTGCCACAGCCACAGCACACTTTGCTTGACAGGTCCCTCCTGACCTCCTTAAACGTTCTTCCTCTTCCCCCTCTAACTCAGCTGACCCTGAGGAAGCTGACATGGTGTGAATAACCCTCTAAGACTGTGACGCTGTGAGGATGTTGCTACGGGGAAGATGTGGGCTTGATGACAGGCTGTTGTGACGCTGGGCGAGAGCATTTTTATAACACTAAGAGAACGTTTGAGGAGATTGTGCCCACAGGCATCAGCATTCTCGCGCTGCCCCATCTGCCAGCAGCTCAGCCCGGAGGCTTCTTGTGTGTCAGGGTCACCACACACACACACACACATGCTTATTCTGCTGTGTTGGCACCCATTCGCATGGCATCATGTCTTTCACAACTGTGACTATTACTAACACAGTTTCAGTGACATACAGTACTGCAGCTTCTCTCAGTCACCTCAGGATGGCCAGAGATAAACAGTGATTTCTCTCTCTCAATCTCTCTCTCTCTCTTTCATGCCATTTCAACTCCATAACATGTCTTCATGCCACTTCTCTCCTTGTCTATAGTTCTTTCTTTCTTTCTCTCGTATTCTTTTTTTTATCTTTAACTCTCTCTCTTTTTCAATCCATCTGTCTCTCTTTCCCTCTCTTTCTCTTCTCTCACCACCTCTTTCACTGTAATCCAATTGAGCCACTCTCTTCTGTCTTCCATGAAACAGCCATCAGATTTATTGGCTCTCGATTGCCTACTTGCTTAGCCTGCTTACTGGATAGCTGAGTGTGTGTGTGTGTGTGCGTGTGTGTGTGTGTGTGTGTGTATGTGCGTGTGTGTGTGTTTGTGTGTGTGTGTGTGCATGCGTGCGCCACGCCATGAGACGGTAATTAAGCCTTACACTGAGCAGTGGCCTCTCTGGGTTGATCCTCATTAAAGTGAGACTACGTGGGGTGATGATTTTGGATGTGGGCTAAAGGCACTTGACGGGATGATTACCCCACAGAGGCTTCCATTCCCTCACCCTCTCCAGACCTCTTCCTGCCAAACACTCCCCCAGTGGGCACGTGAGTATGTAGTCTTAGCCCTTTGGCTTTGCAGCCAAATCATGCTCTTTTAGAGATAATATAGATGTGTCGTCTCACCCTCTTTGGCCAAATCCTGCCCTGATAGTGTCTTACTGTGTAGTTTAGCACTGTGGCCCTAAAACCAAATCCTGCTTTGATAGGGACTTTAGCTGTGTGGTTTAGCCCTGCAGCTGTGCTGCCAAATCCTGCCCCTAATAGGGATGTAGTGACATAGTTTCACCCTCTGGCTCTGCTGCCAAATTCTGCTCCTTATAGAACACTGGTAGGCCACTTGAAACTCTCTAAAGTCTGCCAGTCAGGAAATCAGGCTTTGCGTTGTGCTAACAACTTTTTTTATATTATTTTGCAATTCGAAGGACATCTCGTCACTGCGACAAGGGATGTGCTGCTGAGAGCCGTCTGCTGGCACGTCGTTGACCTTCTTCCCACAATCCTCCTCTCTCTCTCTCCTTAATATTCATGCAGAGAGCTACATTAGCATTGTTAGCATGAAATATGGATGCTGTTTGGGGAACAGAGTGCTGTTCGACCTTTCACTAAAGCTCCAGAGAGGGCAGAGAGAGAAAGTGTGCATGTTGGTGTGTGTGCATGTGTGTGTAAGAGAAAGAGAGAGAGAGAGAGAGAGAGAGAGAGAGAGAAAGAGAGAAAGAACAAATACAGAGCAAAATGGGCAGAAAAGGAATCATTCTAGACAGACCAATTGTGCATACATGAATCCTGTAAGGCCTCAGAAAGTATTTGGTGACTGAAACAAAAAAAATTTGGAAAAACAAAGGAGAAAATTGACAGGAAAAAAGAATGAGGAAAAGAGTAAGTAGAAGAAAGAGGGAGAAAAGTTCGAATGAAAGAATGGCAGTCAGAGTGACAGATGACTAAAGGGACAAAATCTCTGCACCGGGAAAAAGATGGAGAGAGAGAGAGAAAGAGAAAGAGAGAGAGAGAGAGAAGTACAGTGTGAGGAACAAGTGGGCTACAGATGGACTGAAGAGGAAGAAAGGGAGAGATGGACAGAGACAGATGGATGTAGATAAAGCACATGCAAAAGATAGTTTTATAGCATGTGTGTGCATGTGTGTGTGTGCGTGTGTGTGTGTGTGTGTGTGTGTATGTGTGAGAAAGGGAGAGAGACAAACAGACAGAGATGGATATAGAGGAAAAAAATGGCGAAATGAGACATCAGTTTAGTAGTAGAAGTGTGTGTGTGTGTGTGTGTGTGTGTGTGTGTGTGTTTGTGGAGAGGATTATGGTGATTCCATAATTTTAGGTGACATTAGTTAACATGACACACAGATTGACCTCAAGCAGGCTCTTAAGATAAAGGGAGACAGAGTGAGAGATTGATGGAGTGAAAGACAGGTGTGGACTGACAGACAGAAACATAAAGAAAAATGGACAGTCTGACAGACACCAACAGGACAGACAGGCAGACAGAGGGAGCGAGAAAGTGAGGAAGGAGAGTTGCTGTTGTGCTGCTGTACCCCTGGGGTGGCCTGGAGTGTCTGTCAGGCCTACAGAGAGCACACTGGAACAGTTCTACTACGCAGAACACAGAAAGACACACACATACACACACACACACACACACACACAAACACACACACACACACCAAAACAGCATACCCAAGTCACTGCCTGATGCACCCTCATGCAGATAAACTTCAAACCTGCCTGGCAACTTAGCCCAGAGAGAGAAAGAGAAAGCGATACTGTCAGAAGAGTGTCAGAGATAGAAAGGGAGAGTGAGAGAGAGAAAAAAAGAGCGCAAGAGAGAGAGATGTACAGAAACTCTCCTCCCACACTGAATCGAATCGTTGGAGTATTTTGCTATTGAATGTTATTTCATGCTTGAGTCCCCTCAGCGGCCGTAAAGCCAGAAGAACACAAAGTTAGGCTGATAAAGCAGGCTGATAAAGCAGGCAGCTGCAGCGAATGTGCTCTCATCACACCACGAGAGCAGCAGCGGGGAGCCGCATCGCCGGGAGATGGGAGGGAAGGATGGAGGGAGGGAGGGAGAGAGAGGAGAGAGAGAAAGAGGAGGAGGGCATGAAGGAAAGAGAGAGAGAGAGAGGGCATGAGGGAAGGAAAGAGAGAAAGAGAGAGAGTGAAAGAGGAGGATGGCGTGAGGGAAGGAGAAGGAAAAAAGAAGAGAGAGAGAAAGTGGTTTGCAGGTCAGGCTTTTTGACTGCAGGGTGGGAGATGACGGAAAGGGTGGGAGATGACGGAGCCACAGAGTGCATTATGGGTAGGGTGGAGGTGACAATGGGGGGTGGGTATGTGTGTGTGTGTGTGGGGGTGTGTGTGGCTTGTGGCTGGTGTGGACAGTTTTATTAACCCAAGCGTTCGCTGACCACAGCCTTTCTGTGTGTGTGTGTGTGTGTGTGTGTGTGTGTGTGTGTGTGTTTCTGTGAACTATTGTATGAATGTGTGAGCTTGTGTGTTGATATGTGTATGTGTGTGTGTGTTGGTATGTGTATGCGTGTGTGTGTGTGTTGGTATGTGTATGTGTATGTGTGTTTAGGTGTATTGTTTTATTTCTCTGTGTTTGTGCATATATACTTTATTAGTCATAAGACAATGTGAAAGGTCCATTTATGTCACTGTATGCAAATATGTAGTTTGTTTGGAGTCCTATTGTAGACACCACGCTGAACTAATAGCAAAGTGAACACAAAGCCCAGACAAGCTTTGAACATGCAAAGCTAACCTCTTCTGTGAAACATGTATAAATCCAATCAGATACTATCAGTACCACAATCTCACCACCTCCCAGTCAAGCAACACACAATCTCTGTCAAAGCTCACTGCATACCAACATTAGAGCACACAGATTTACACCAACCGTTACAAAGACACACACCCACAAGTACATAGGTATGTGTGTGTGTCGCACACCTTCGCACACATTTACAAGACAAGCATGCCTTCCCACGTCCCTCTGTAATTGGTTTGTATCATTGGGAGCCAAACACAATGGCTCGAGTGTGACAGAGAATTTAAGTGTACAATTTAATACCGCCCCTGCCATTTATCCAGATTAGTCACGCATGCACACACACGCACACTCACACACATATACTCAAACACACGCATTCTCTCTCTCTCTATTGCTCTCCATTTCACACACACACAAAAACACAGAAGAAAACAGTATCCTGATAATGAGCACACCACTAGATGAGGGTAGGGGTCATGTGGTGTGTTTAGAGTAGGTTTACATTTTGTACACGTCTGTGTCTGGTCTGGCTTCTGATGTGTGTGGGAAGAGTGCATATGTTTGTGTGTGTCTCTGTGTGGGAAGAGTGTATATGTCTGTGTGTGTCTATGTGAGACTCTTTGTTTTGGTCAGTGTAGATGGGGGATTTTTTATGACGGATTACTTCACTGTCTTGTCAGGCAAAATGGGTTTCTGTGCCACCTGCCCTACTTACAAACACACACACACACACACACACACACAAATACACACACACATACACTCATTAACAAAGAAATGCATATACAAACATGCATACATTGACAAACACATAAAACATACAAACACACACAGTAGGCCTACAGTATGAATTAGCAATACACACACACACAAACACACACACAGCCACATTTGGAATGTTTTTGAGCCCTTGAAAGAAGCCCTTTAAAAAAACGGCAGTGAGTCAGCCTAATGTGCGTCATTTAGTCTCATTTTCTCACAGGCACACACGCACACACACTCCAAAATGACACACCTGTAACACACAAACACAGATACTCACTCAGACAGCCCCCTCACACACACACACACACACACACATACACAAAAAGGAAACATCTGTAAACCACCCACTCATGCACTTAATAGTAGCCCTCAGTGTGTAGCCTAAACCCAGGTTCCCAGTGTATGACCGCTAACTTCCTGACTCCTCTGATCCTCTCCTCTCCTCTCTCTGATCCTCTAGTATCACTGTGCTCACTGGCTCTAAGCTCACAGACAATGGGAACCTATGAGGTTAAACAGCATGAAGCAAAACCAAGTCTATTTACCTGGGAAATATACCCACCCTGTTATCGTTGCGCACCTGAGCCCCACCCAACCTCCTAGACGATTACCTGTGACTGGGTGTCATTTGTTTTACAAACCAGACCCTCTGATACAGGCAGGCTGACTGGGTTTCCTTGCAACTCTCACTGGGTGTCAGTTGGCAGGTTGACGAGGGGATGCCCTGAAGCGGACTAGTTGAAACATGAGTAGCTGTTTGTCATGTGCAGGTGATGCAGAGGCAGACTTCATGTCAGGACTTGCATTGTTTGCTGTGTTTGCATGGTATGACAACTCTCTCTGTCTCTTTTTTGGTGAATGTCTCTCTGTCTCTCTCTCTCTCTCTCTCTCTCTCTCTCTCTGTCTTTCACAGAACCGGTTTGGGTTGTTCTCATGTATACCAGACTCACAAGCTCCACCCCCTTCCACCCGTATGTCACTTCCTGGGCTGTAGTGTCACCTGTTCGAAGGTGAATTCTCTCTCTCTCCTTCTCTCTCTCTCTCTCTTCCTCAGTCCTAGCACACTCTGTTTCTCTGGGGTCTGTATTACCCTCCCTGGGGCTATTGAACTGCTAGCATACACATACCATAAAGAAATACCTTCAAACAGAGGAGCAGTGTGCTGAGAAGAGTAAAAACAAAAAGGAGCAAAGTTCTCCCCCTCCACTTGTCTTTCGATCTGTCGTTTCTCTTGCAAGACTGACCAGTCTAGGATTACAGCCTCTCACTGGAGTTTACCTGGGCAGGTGAGACACACACACACACACACACACACACACACGCACATACACACAAATATTTGCCTTCATAGACATTTTCTGAAACAGTGTGTTAGTCTGAAATCTAGTGACAGAAGATGATTGGTGTCTCATGTCAGTGTTTTCTTTAATATCAAACTCTAAGGGACTTAGTAAAGGTTAAAAAGCTGAAGGTTGACTGGCTGTCAGCTAAGCAGGCTATGGACACTGGCAGATGTCTTTCACTGCGTCATGTGTTGGTAGGGCATTCAGTTCAGCTAGCCTTTGTTGTTGCTTTTGGACAGCAGGTGAGAGGCAGATAAAGAGAGAAAGAGAGTGTGTGTGTGTCCTATTGCTGTGTGTTTCTATCTGCTGGTAACTGTGAGATCACTGTCATTTTTTTTCACGTGTAAGCTGTTTGCGGTGTGTTACTATTTACATATTTGTGTTGTTGGGAATCTGCGTATTTAGACTGGCTGCTGATGGGTAAATTCCCAAGTGATTTATGTTCTTGCCCCTAAATGACACGCCCTGTGTGTAAGGTCTTTGCACTGTATATAGACAGCAAAAAAACTAATGTGCAAATACTCACACAGATGAGCACATACTCTCTTTTTTACACACACACACACACACATATATCAGTTATAAAAACATTCACTGGGTTCAGCTGCAATAAAAGAAGGGAGTGTGTATGCCTGTGAGAGGAAGGCCTCTGGGAGTGTGCACATTCCTGTACAGTATGTTATGTAATCTCCATATGCTCTATGCTGTTTTAATGAGAAAGCTGCTGAAATACAGAGCCAGGGGCGCTTCTGATGTTCCTGCACATTTCAGCAGCTTCACAATGTACAAGGGTCTCTCTGCATGGACATCACTGCCAGTGAAGGTCCCCTGGAATCACCCATGGGAGAATAGCCATGAAGCATCTCTGAGAGGGTTTGAGGGTTTGGGTGTGAAAGGGGTGGACTCTGAGTGCTGACCACCTATATGTTTTTAAGTCATTTTGATCCTTTCCTGGTTCTCTCTCTCTACTTATTGGGATAGTTAGAATAGTTAGAGGTTTGGCAATGCTATTTTTAACTCTTCCTTATGTTGCAAGCTACTTGCAATCTTCTTTCTGTCACCATATTATCAAAGTTTGCACAAATTTTCTATGTCTAAATTTGTCCCTTTTCTGGGCATTTTTCTATGAATTCTTTCTTAGTCTCTCTCTCCTTCACTTTCTCCCTCCTTCCCTTTCTTTCTCTCTCTCTCTCTCTCACTCTCACTCTCACTCTATCTCCCCTAATCTCCCCCTTCTCATATGCCCTATTCTGTTTCTCCAAACTCTTTAATCATTGATTAACATCATAATTATTAATCAGCCGTGTGATGCTGGCTTCCAGGAAAGTGCCATGGGGCCGGATGGCAAAAGGCTACTCATTACTCCCAGTGCCACCTTACCCCAACCTGATCTCGTAAGTGGAGATAGCATTTTAATATGGCACTCTGGCATAGTAACGTAATTTTGCTATGGCACCTCTTAGTAGCCTGATACTGTTAGAGGATATGGTATTTTAATATCACACTTTGGCGTAGTTATGTAGTTTTGCTATGCCAATTTTTGTTAATCTGATGCTGTTAGAAGATATGGCATTTTAATATAGCACTGTGACGTAGTCACAGAGTTTGCCATAGCACCTCTTGGCAGCCTGATTCTGTTCAAGGAGATGGCAGAGATGGCACCACAAACCAGCACTGTTATATTAGAGGAGGCAGAGCTTGCTATGACACCTTTTGACATCCCAAGCCTGGAAGAGGAAAGGGGCTTTTAATAGCTCCTCATAGACCTGCACAGCAATTGACACTGGAAATCATCTGGTCCCAGATCAGCCAATAACCTAGTTTGGATTCAGTACTTCCAGGCAATGGGTGGGCTTCCCAAAAGCATCAGCTTAATAAGTTTTCTCAAGAGCATCACTGAATGGCTGCCATTGTGAAATGGTGAAGGGGCAGGGAGGGGCTAATTTTTATGAACACTCCCTCTCACTCAGAGTTATAGCTGAGGCTGCTCAACAATTTTTCTGGGCAACACAGCTTTGATCACTCTGCTCCCCCATATCTCTCTCTATCTCGCTCTGTCTCCCCCCCCTCTCTCTCTTTCTCCCTCTCTCTCGGTGCTCTCAGCAGCCCTGCTCATTAACTGCAGCAGGACTGGTGAGCTGCCAGCCGATCAGCATGGACTCATCATTAGCGTGCTCATCTGAGGAGCTTTGCACAGGGACCTGCTACGCTCCACCAAATGAGCATGTCTCTTTCATCCACAGACCTCCTCATTTGCCTTCCATTTCAGTGTGTGTGTGTGTGTGTGTGTGTGTGAGAGAGAGAGAGAGAGAGCGAGTCACCCCTTTAAATGAACATAACACCTTGACTTTTTCTCTCTCAAGTCTCAAATGACTCAGGCAAACATACCTTAAGATTTGGTGTAGACATAAGGGCTGGTCTTTAACAAGGGGCATAGTATAAAGAAGAATGTTCCGTTCCCAAACATGTCTGAACAAAAACCGGAATGCAAAAGAAGTCACAGTCAAACACATAATAACACACACACACACACACACACACACACACACACACACACACACACACAAAGAAGAATGTGTCAAATACATAGCAAAACACAGAGAGAGAGAGAGAATCACAGAAACTGGCAGTGTTTTGTTTTCAACTAGCCTAAAATTATGTTTTATTATGAACAATTATGTGTGTGTGTCTGTGTGTGTGTGTCTGTGAATGCGTGCGCGTGTGTGTGGATATATGTCTCTTTCTGTGTGTGTGTGTGTAATTGGTGGTGTGCCAGCTCCAGTTTGGCCTTTATCAGTCTGGCTGTTTGACTTTTTGATGAGGCGGTCACTTGTGCTTTGGGCTTGGATGGATGTTTGTCGTGTAAGCACTCAGCATGTGTTTGGGAGGGAATTTGCACTTTGAAAAGGCAATGCTCATAGCTGCTCTCAAGGAGCCAGAAATGCTGACACACACACACACACACCAACACACACACACACACACACACAGCATAACTATTGCGTAAACAAGCTACAGCAAAAAACAGTCCTCTCATAGGAACTGGCTGATATGAAGAACATGTCTGAAGAATGAAGAATGTGCCTGTATGATCATCAAATCATTTGTGCAGAGACTGAGAAAGAGACAGAAGGTGTGTGTGTGTATAAGTGTATGTGTGTGTGTGTGTGTGTGTGTGTGTGTGTGTGTGTGTGTGTGTGTGTGTGTGTGTGTGTGTGTGTGTGTGTGTGTGTGTGTGTGTGAATAAATGAGGGCAAGAGAGACAAAAGAATCTGATGACCAAGATGGATTCTCTCCAAAAAAATGTCACAGGGGGAACGGAACAGCATCCCACGGCCCATCCCTGTATTATTACTCCACTGGTCATTAAACATTCATCTGGTGCTGGGGACATGAAAGAGCCTCTCTCTGTATCAGTATTAGGCTTGTGCCACTCATAATTCTGAGTTATGAAGTGTATGCTAACCCCACACGGGCTGTCACTAAGAGCAGTTGCTCAGACATCTTGCTGTCTTGCCTTCTTGCCTGGGGCAAAGTGTCTTCATGGGCTGGCTTCCTGAGCTTCACAAAGCAAAAGAAAGTAATGAAATATTCCCTTCTAAGTTGTTTGTTTTCCTCACAAATGTATTTCTCTTTCCCTATGTGCTTCTCTCTCCCTCTCTTGTACTTTTTCCCTCTATCTATCTCTCTCTCTCTTGTCTTGTCTTGTCTCTCTTTCTTTCCCCCGTCGCTAATGCTTCAGCTGACGGGAAGTGAAGTTCTGGAAAATTCCACGCTGAGATAAACTCAACCTAATCAGTTTCCAAATATGCAGTGTATGTTTCAGACGTTTATGCTCTCTTTGTGAGTTGTGGGAGGTTGCAGAGATAGTCTGTAGGGTTGGGTCTTTGTGGAGGGAATGAGAAGATTAAAATAGAAAAGTATATTTACCCCTCCCAGTGGGCACGTAGCTTTTTGCCATGTCTTCTCTTCTTTCTGTTTCACCCATATCGCATCTCTGAGCGAGTCTTTAGTCACAGGTATGGCAGTGAATGCCAGCGCTAGCTAATGAGTTTTGCCCTGTCAGTTGCCTCAGGCTCGGGTGTGTCAGTTAGCTTTATGGGTACACTGAGTTTTCTGTGTGTGTGTGTGTGTGTGTGTGTGTGGAGAAGGAACTTCTTGGTTGTGTAAATACTGCAATAAGCGTTTTTTTTTTTTTTCTTATGCTGTGAGTGTTCTCTAAAATTTCAGATGTCTTCATGGGGGTGTGTGTGTGTGTGCGTGTGTGTGTGTATGTGTATGTGTATGTGTATGTGCACGTGCGTATGTGCACGTGAGTGTGAGATTGCAGCAATACGTGTGTGTCGTGTGCCTCTCGAATCCTGACAAATGTCACACTCTCACGGCTGCTGTTCAGACGAGATTGTCAGTCATGGTCTCCTGGTTTCTCTTGGGCTTCCTGTAACCCAGTTTAATTTCCTCTCTGTCCACTTATCAGCTGGTGGCTACCGCTAACACTACCTCTGTGTGCAGTGGCCTCACCGGGCCTCTATCTCAGCGGCAGATAGGCATCCACTTCTGAAGTGGTCTGAGTGGTTGTATTGAAAAAGTACTTCATTGGTCATGATTCACTCAACAGAACTTTAACTAACAGTTCTTGTACTACACTTTCAGGTCAAGCAAGCTCACAGAGACAGCTTTAAATTAGGAATAGGATTTAAGCTGTAGACCAAACCATTTTTTCTGAATGGAAAAAATTCACTGCATTTATGATTTCAAATGATTAGCTGTTTTTCTTGCATGCATGTATTCTGACATTATGCAGGGTGTGTGTGTGTGTGTGTGTGTGTGAGAGAGAGAGAGAGAGAGAGAGAGAAAGAGAGAAGGAGACTCCTATGGGGTTACTTAACCTCTGACAAGGATTATCACATGAAGAGAAGGGGTTCCCAGGCACGAATCAGACTGTTCTCATGTCCTCTGCTCCTGCTGAAATCACCGAGGCCTTTGTCCTTAGGGAGCACACCGACACACCCATTCACACATTATGTACAGACAGCCAAGCTTACAATGTCATACACTCACACACACACACTAATACACACACACACATACTGCATGATCTTTTGGCTGAGTGTTGTGTCAAGACAGCGCAGTGTGAGGTCTGTGAATGGGACAGCCAATGGCAAGTGCCGGCCTGGCCAATCAGCACATAGCTTCATCAGCTGGGCGTCTGATCAGCTGCCAATAAGACGGCTGTTGTCTTGGTGACGTTCTGGATCCTCTCAAAGCAGACGACTCTGTCCATCTGTATGTGATTTACTGCCAGGAAAAGGGTAGTTTTCTTTAGTTCTCCCTCTTTTTCTGCCTTTCTTTCTTTCTCTCTCTCTCTCTCTCTCTGTCATACACACACATACTCTCTCTATCTTCTCTGTGTGTATATTTATCTATCCTTCTGTAGTTCTTCCATAGAGTTTACTGAGACGTGGTGCTGACTGCGAGACTGAGGCAGGATAAGTTCATGAGAAGCAGAGGTAAATGGAGATGCCTGAAGCCTAACACAGGACGATTAGATAGTAGTAGATGAGATAGAGTCTCTTTCCTGACCTAAATTTTTCTGACATCATTGTTACCATAACAAACACTGACTCTTACCGTTATTGATGTCACTGATGCTGTGTCCATTATCTGTCTGTCTGTCTATCTTTCTTTTATTAGCTGTCTATATACGTCTGTTTGCCTGTCTGTCTGTCTGTCGGTCTGTCTACCTGTCTGTCTAGCTGTATTTCTATATCTGTGTCTCCCGTGGGTTTCATTCCCAGTGCTCTTTAAGGGTTAGCGGTCTTGAGTGAGGATTTATATTTGATATGTGTGGGGCTGGCTTGTGGAATGTGCCTCTGAACAGTTTCATATTTATTCCTGAAGCCAAGATGGAAAACGAAATGAGAATGAGATGGAGGTCACCTGTGCTACTGCTGTGCAGGCCAAACACAGTGAACCTGATACAGTCTCACATCAGCCTGTGTGTGTGTCTGTGTGTGTGTGCTTGATTATGTGTGTGTGCCATGTGTGTGCTTGGTTATGTGTGTGTGTGTGTGTGTGTGTGTGTGTGTGTGTGTGTGTACGTGTGTTTATGTGCGTGCGTGTGTGTGTGTGTGTATGTGTGTGTGCGTGTGTGTGCATGTGTTTGCGTGTGTGCGTGTGTTTGTGTTTGTGTGTGTGTGTGTGTGGTAAAGCAAGGGAAAGCAACAGAAAGAGAAAGAATATGTGAGAGAGGGAGTGAACTCACACTAAGATTACAAAACCTGTCACACCCTGATGGGTTTGAATCAAAGACCAAACAAGTGATACTAGATCTCTCCCCCTCTCTCTCTCTACCTCCATCTTCTGTTTTCTCCTTCTCTGTATATTTTGTTTTACTTTTCTTTTCTCCTCTTTCTCTCCTTCACACAGTGCAATGGATCTCCACGCTATGTGAAAACTTCCCTGCTACGCTATCAAGCTCACCCAAAGGTCTCAGTGCTCACACCCGTCTCCCTCCACCCACCAGAGCTGGCCCCCCCGCTCTACCCCCACCTCCCCAGTGTCATGGAAGTGGAAGTGGAGGAACTAGAGGCCATGGGCGCGGCCGCCCCCGCCCCTTACCCTTCCAGCTGCCCCCCTGTCCTGGCCCCCCCATCGGCCCCTCCGCCCGACCTCTGCCCCGCCTGCGGTCACCGCCACCTCCACGAGGAGAACCACGAGTACAACTACTGCGACGAGGTGGACGACGACCTTATGTGTCACATCTGCCTGCAGCCGTTTGTCCGGCCACTGGACACGCCATGCGGTCACACCTACTGCCAGGAATGTCTGACCAGTTTCCTGCTGGAGAGTGACTTTTGTCCCATGGACCGCTTGCCTCTCATGCTCCAGAGCTGCCGCCACTCCAGCCTGCTGGTGATCAAGCTCCTGGACAAGCTGGCCGTCTCGTGCCCCTTCAGCGAGCACTGTGAGGAGACGATGCCTCGCGGTGAGCTCCAGGACCACATCAAATACAGGTGAGAGGGAAGAAGGGGTCAAAGGGTGCCCCAGTGGCTGATGAGATTGGAGTGGGAAGCTCAGGTGCCTAAAATAGGACCTATCTCTCCCTGTCTGTCTGCCTGTCTCTCTGTCTGTCTATCTCTCTGCTTGTCTGTCTGTCTTTCTGTCTAACTGTCTCAACACACTTTCTCCTGAGTTTCCCGTTCCCCTTCTGTTCCTTGCTTAAGCTCTGCTTGAGGTGTGAATCAGACCACAGTCTTCATCAGCTTTATTATCTCTCCCTGTCTGTCTGCCTGTCTCTCTGTCTGTCTATCTCTCTGCTTGTCTGTCTGTCTTTCTGTCTAACTGTCTCAACACACTTTCTCCTGAGTTTCCCGTTCCCCTTCTGTTCCTTTCTATTGTTTTGTATTTTATAGAATGGAATTGGTCATTTATATGCAGTGTTGAGCATGAGGATAAAAAAGTCCAAAGTGCACCTCAGAGAATTGAAATGAAAACTGTAAAAACTCTCTCTCTCTCTCTATCACTCTATCTCTCTCTATCTATCTATCTCTCTTTTTGACTGCTCCCTTCTCTGTCAAGAAACCTCTTTTTCTCAAAGTGCTTTTGAACTTCTTGATCCTTTTCACTCTTTTCAATGTACTGTCACATCACATCGAAGGTATTCTTTCATTTGTATGCTCTGTTCAGTTTTCTGTTTGCTTATTGGCAATGCTGGGTAGTTTCTCTCTCTCTCTCTGGATCATTGTGAGCTTCTTTATTTGAACACATAACAGCACAATTAAATGCAAATAGGTATTTAGTGGATGTCCAAATAAGCTGGTGCTGCATAAAGGTAAGTTGAGCATTCCCTTCACATTGTCCATTCTTCACCTTGTCAATGTTTTACAGTTTTAAAGGGAAGCGCCGATTGTCTGTGTTCTCTTTTATCTTAAAGAGTTCTAAGAACTAATGCCTTCTTACAACAATAAAGACTGTCATAAAGGTATGTGACACTATAATTTACGTTCAACAATGTGCCCAGTGTGATTAGTTCTTGGCCATGTGTGTTCATAGATTTAGTATCCTTTAACAGCTATGTATTTCCCTCGTTTGGGCATACAACAAATCAGTTAGCCGTACGCCCCATTCACAAAGCAAGTGATGCATACCATAGCAGCCACGGTTTCTTTATTTTGCTGCACACATTGATACATTAGGGCAAATGGTTAGCTGTTTTCATGCAGTTCAAATGGGAGCTGGCATCAGTTTTGTATTGGAAATGTTTGAGATGCATTGGAAAGTTTCTGGTGTGAATAACTGCTTTTTAACTGTGACTCGTTGCTTAAGCTCTGCTTGAGGTGTGAATCAGACCACAGTCTTCATCAGCTTTATTTCCTCAAACAGGAAACCCTGAGCGTCATTGGGAGCTCAGGGTTTCCTGTTTGCATCGGAGTTCATTCATACTGGCTGCTCTATTTTCTGTAGCACCAAACACAAGCACCATTTTGTACAGATCCTCATAAAATGCCCTTGGATTAAGCACCATTTTAAATTATTATGAGTACATGGCATTATTGGGCTCCACCCTTTAAAGTGGGATCCTATTACTGTAAGTAGAGACAGTAAATTCTGCCCTCAGCCCTGCATGGAGCGACAGGGACCAATTAGGACAATAAGGCAAGGTGGTGCTATAAATTATCAGTTGCTTTTCTTTGTGGTGTGTGGTGGTGTGTGTGTATATGTGTATGTGTGTGTGTGTGTGTGTGCCTTTGTGGGTGGGTGGGTGGATGTGTGGCTGTGTGCGTTTGTCTGCATGCGGTGTATATCAGATAACAAGAGAGAATGTGTGTGTGTGCGTGTGTGTGTGTGTGTGTGTGTGTGTGTGTTTACATGAGTGCATATGTCTTTATTTGGTTGTTTTGTTTTGTTTTCCTTGTATCCTTTCTCCTCCAGTGTTCTCCATTGCTGCTTTAATTGTCCCAGTCGGCCCTTGAGGTGACCTCTCTGGTTAGCTCACTGAGAGCTCCCTCTCCCTCTGTATTTTCCCCTGGGACTGAGTACTAACGAGATCCCTGCTTTCATCTCGACCACAGGCAAACCTCATATTTACACATAATTGTTTAAAGGCCAGCAGTTTTGCTTTCCCATTTTCCAGGCTTCTTTCTGGGTTCCCATCGCTCAGTCTGCCCAAAGGGCTGAGCTTGTATTAATTGCATTTTGTTACGCACCAATAGAGGCTTCTCCTCTCATTTACATTTCTTCTCAGCACTCACGCAAAAGGACCTCAAGCCTCTAGTGTTTTGAGGACATTTGGAGACTCAGACTCCTGGGCTTTTCTGCTCATCTGGGCTACTCCACCTTTTCTCTCTTCTCTGCTCCTCCTCTCTCCATGTCTTTACTTCTTTCCTCTCCTGTTCTATTCTTTTCTTTCATCTTGTCTCCTCTCCTCTCTCCTTTCTTTTTTTTCTCTTTTCTCCTCTCTTCTCCTCCCCTCTCCTACCCTCTTTCCTCTTTTATCTTGATCACTCTTGTCTTACCCCATGTCCTACCACCCCCTTCTCCCTTCACCTTCACTAATAAAGAACTGTTTGTTTGTTGTTCCTGGAAAACCTCATTAAAGGTTCAGTCTTCAATTCATTTTTGGGATAAGTTGTCAATCTTTGTGCTCAATAACCAATCAAATGCCACCCTTCCCTTCCATGTTCTTGAAGCAGTGCTGTGATAGGTTGGCATTGTTATTAGCTTGGTCTGAGCTACGTTGCATGTTCTTCATCTGCAGAGCCTGAAAAGTCTACTGCTGGGAGGTACTTTTTGAGTACAGAAATTGAATGGATCTAGAGGACTCTGAGGAGTTTTTGTTTTTTTGCTGAATCTGACAAAACAAGTGTAGGAATTCAATTTCAGTTCAATTCAGTTCACTTTATCTGTTCCCCAGGGACAATTTAAAAAGATTGCGTAGAGGAACTAAGCAACCATTCACACATAGCAATTTGAATACCGACTTCACCTTTAACTCTCTGTCTCTGCCTTTCTCTCTCCCTTTTTCTTTCTCTGTCTCTTTCTCTCTCTCTCTCCTTCTCTTTCTCCTTTTTTTTCTCCTCCCGACTGCATCTTCTCTGTCCCCCTGTGTTTGTGGCTGGGGTCAGGCGTCTGGAGGAGGGAGCAGGCTGTTGTGGTTGACCCTATTCCTCTGCACAGAGGCGTGCTGAGAGAGTGGTCTCCCAGGGGACACCAGGGGTTGGAGAGTGCCGCTGCAGGGGAGTCTGGGATATCTCTTCCACAAGGACAGGAGCCCATGCCTGACATCATCTGAGAATAGTCAGGTCTGCCATGCTGCCTACTGCAGACACTATACCATGCCATGTTGTGATCGTGTTGTGTCGTTGCGGTTCCCATCCACCATGACTGCTGTGTGTTTGTGTCATTTTGTGTGTGTGTGTGTGCCATGGCAGGTGGTTCAGTGCACCATTGCCTTCCCCTGGCCATTGGCAGTGATGGCTGTGTGCATGATTGGTACTCTAGCAGTGTGGTAAGATGTCTGTGGTCTCGCACCAGGTCTTGTTTTTGTCTTGTGAAGTGCATGCGGCTTTGTGTTCATGTTCGCAATGTAACAGTCGGTCTTGCATGTCCTCGGTCCATCCCCACAGTTCTGGGCTGTTTGAGTTGGCATGTGTAGGTTATATTTCTGCGGCTCTTGGACATCTGTCTGCTTCTGACCATCAGCTGGAGTCCTTATGTGTGTGTGTGTGTGTGTGTGTGTGTGTGTGTGTGGAGGGGGTGGTGTGTTCGACATTAGACTACCATCGCCTTTGTCCATGCGAATGAATGAGTTGTGTGGTGAATATGTTCATTATACTGTTCTGGTCAATGTCACTACTGTTAATGTCATGTGAGACTGGATTTTTTTTTCACCAAAATCAGATGACAATCTGACCACAAATAAATTAAGAATCTGAACATGCAATGACTGAGGTTGTACATGCATGATCAAGAGGAAGTTTAATATTTGTTGCTTGCCTTTGGTTTGAGTTTTTTTGTCTGATTTCCTGTGGTAATCTTATTGGAATTTGTGTACAGCAGCAAAGTATTTTCTTGTAAGAAAGCACAGATGTAGAAGCATAGAGAGAGCATATAATGGTGGTGTAATAGTCTACTGTGTGTGTATGTGTGTGTGTGTGTGTGTATGTACAAGTGCGACTCCTTTAATAACCCTTCTCTGCATATCTCTCATCCCATATGCTATGCTCACACACACACACACACACACACACACACACACACACACACACACATACCCTACTTCCAGTATACATATTCATCTATAATTCAGTGAAGAAGCCATGCAGATGGCATGGGGGGATAAAAATAGTTAATGGATAATGGGAATGTGAGAAGTAATCTCACAAAGCGAACATTAACAAACATCAGAAACATGGTCAAAGATGATTACAGGGTAAATGATAAGATGTGAGTGGTATATTACAAGATAAATGATAAGATGTGAGTGGTATATTACAAGATAAATGATAAGATCTGAATGGTATATTACAAGATAAACAATAAGGTGTGAATGGTGTATAACAGGATAAATAATGAGATTTGAGAGGAATGTTCCAGAAAGACTAAGATGTGAGTGGTATTTGGTATCACAGGATTATTGATAAGATGTGGTGGTAGGCTATACAATTATATATAGGCTGAATAATGATGAATACAGTATCACATTCAGGTTTAAGGGCCCTTGAGGATCCAAACTGACCTGAGGTCATTTCCCACGTGCCATCTTTAGCTCCTGCTCATTTCCTACCATCATCATCATGTCTTCACCTTCTCATAAAAGCTAAACTTATATAACGTCAAAAATAAACACAAGTAATGGCAGGTGTAGGGCATGGTCCGAATGTCACCCATATAAAAGCACATTTTTATATTTCAACACTCTTACTTGACACTGCAAGGATTTCTGTGAGTTTCTAATGTGATGTGACATTTTCACTTTGCCATGCCGCCTCCCTCTCTGTAATTTTTCCACGCATCTTCAGAGACGATGTGTGTATGATGCAAGTTTGTTGATGTGTGTGTGTCTTCTTGTGTGTCTTTGTGTGTGTGTGTGTGTGTGTGTGTGTGTGTGTGCGTACGTATGTACGTACGTACGCCCGCGTTGGTGTCAGCAGGAATGCTGTTCAAAGGCCCCCCACTTCCCCCAGGCCCCTCAGGGTTTGCGTTTACAGCTCTGAAGGAAGGATGACACAGAGGAGAAATGAGACAAGATGAAAGGAGACACAGGGGTAGAGAGAACGACAAATGATGCCCACGAGAGAGAGAGGGATGCAGAGAGAGAGTGAGGGACAGAGAGAAAAAGATAGAAACAGAGGGGGGGGGGAGCATATTTGGTCATATTATTAATCTGGCCTTTGAAGTCCCACCCATCTCTAGTTGTTGCCCTGCTACAAGATTACTGTGTTCTTCAAACAATAGGTAGACCTCACTCACTCACTATTAAGCCTTCCTCACTCACTCACTCACTCACTCACTCACTCACTCACTCACTCACTCACCCATTCACTCACTCACTCACTCACTCATCACTCACCACACTCACCCATTTACTCACTCACCCGCTCAATAACTCATTCACTCACTCACTCTCTCACTCTTAAGCCCTCCTCAATCACTCACCCGCCCATTCACTCACCCATTCACTCACTCACTCACCCGCTCAATCACTCCTAAGGCTTCCTTCCTCACTCACTCACTTATTCACTCACATACTCGCTCACCCACTCACTCACTCCTAAGCCTTCCTCACTCACACATTCACTCACTTGTTATTCACTCAAAACCCTCATTGACTGACTAACTCTCTCACCTGTTCACTCGAAACACTCACTCATTCACTCATTCATTTAACCCATTCCTTCCTCCTGGAGTTTGAACCGCTGTACTGAGGGCAGGTGTGGCAGGCAGCCCAGAAGGATGTGATGACTGGTGAGGTTTTGGTCTTCCTCAGTATCATCACAAACTCCCCCTCAAGTCAACTCCAACCCACCACCCCACAAATCAATAGGTGATCACTCATAGGACAGCCCTGTCCAGTCACCTGACCTGACCTGCTGTGCCAACAGAGCCTCTCAGTCTAGCCACAGAGAGTTGTATTTTCGGTGAAAATACACACACAGAGACACACACACACACACACACATACAGTACACACATGCACACACCCACATACATCGGCATACACACATACACACACAAAAGCACACACATGTATACATAAACACACACATACATGTCTCTCCCTGCATACAGGTGTTCCAATGTTCTACATTATGCAGACTCACTGTTGTTTGAATGGGCTTGAGTCATGCTAGCTGTTGTCTTCTAAACATATGCCAGAGCCTAACCAGTGTGCATCCATTGAAAAAACAGACCTGCTGGGTTGAATATTGATTTGCTGGTGTTTTTCTCCTCCCCCTTTCCACCATCATGTGTCTATTTTTTTCTCTCTATCTGTGTTTCTTGATTTTTCTCTATATTTTTATTCTGTTGTTTTTCCTTCTAACCCATGTAGAAAGATTCTTTTGAATGATCTGACCAATCTGCTGCATGGGTACGGTTTCTTCCCCAGAGGAAGAGGAAGGGGGGCAGGTTAACAGCCCATTCCCTTTCTCACATCTCTCTCTCTCTCTCACACACACACACACACATACACACACAGACACACACACACACACACGATTACACACTTTCCTCCTACCTCCTATGGGGCATCAAACCTTAAACGGTGAAAGGGGGGTGGATGTAGACCTACTGATTGAGGCAGGAGGTGAAAAATAATGCGGAACAGACCACCTCTGCTTGGCTTTCCCCCC
>JAIFZK010000023.1:8340000-8360000 GCA_027481765.1 Tenualosa thibaudeaui | reverse complement strand
CTTTCTCTTTCCTTCTGACTTTCTCTCTTTTTATCATCACTCTTTTTCTTTTTTATTCTCTTTAACATGCTTTCTCTTTAATTTTTTCCCCCATTTTTCTGCCCCTCCCTTTCTAATTGTCTTTTTATATTCTTTCTCTCTCTCTCTCTCTCTCTCTCTCTCTCTTTCCCTTTGTCTCTCTCTCTGCCACCTGCACTCATGTCTACTCAAGTGTTAATGTCACGTGAGTGTGTGTTTTTTGGCATCGTTAACATGCAGATGCCTGGGAGGGAGTATGAGAGTGTGTGCTGCAGGTTAGTCTGGACAAACAGGAGCAGTAGCCTGTTTCTGTCACTCAGATGTCTGAATGGGGAGGAGAGGCAGGCACTGCAACAGGCATGCTTCAGAAAATGACTCACTGGGTTACTGTTATTCTCTCTGTCTCTCTCCCTGTGTGTGTGTGTGTGTGTGTATGTACACGTTTGTGTTGCACTCTTTTGCATCTCTGTGTTTTTATGTGTTGTATCATAATATATATAATATAATACATATATAATATGATATAGATATAATATGATGTGAATATCTGTGTGTGTGTTTATTTTGTTTTGTTTATGTTTTTGCTGTGTTCCTGGATGTAGTTTCTGTGTTGTTCTGCTCCCAATCCCTCCATAGTCAGCTGTCATCCACAAACTCATCTCCCTCTTGAAAAGCTTTAGCCACACTTTTTAATCCTTGGGTTGCTTTATTCGTCTGGAGCCATCGTCAACACACACAAACGCACACACACAGTCCTGCCAGGGATGCGTCACTGACGTCGTCTGAAGTGAGAAGGTGGAGTTTTATTTCTCAGCCTTTCCTCCTCTTCCTCACTTTAGAGTCTCCGGCTCACTGGGATTAGTTCCTTGTCTAATCCGGCATTTTATTCTGCTTCCAGCAAAACCAGAGCTTAAGGTCCCATCATCAGATTAGCAGAAGATAAGGACGAAGACACCTCCTTTGATAAACATCATAGGGAGTGATTAAGCCGTGTGTGTGTGTGTTTGTGCGTGAATGTGTGCGTGTGTGTGTCTGAGATATGTGTATCAGATGAGGGTGATTAAAGAGATCAGAGCATCAGAAAGTATCAGCCTTCCAGTCCCTGCTGTGTTCTACATCTCAACTTCTTCTGTCTTTACTGAGGCAGAGAAAGATGGCACACACACACACACACGCACACACTCACACATATCTCAGTTCCTCTACACCACGCAGAAACAAAACTCTGTTTCCCAGAACTCTTGCTCTACACCTTTCAAACTCACTACCAGGGTAATTACCCAGATGCACCATCACCCACCCCACCCTCAGCCTACCATCCTCTGTCTGATGTGTTTTTTTATAATTTTTTTTTTCTACTGTATTCTCTTGCTTTATATTTTTGGACTTATGTCTGAGCTGACAAAAAATTCACTGACACAGTCCAGAAATGAGGGTGGGGCCTCATGGGGACCGGCATGGGCCAGAAACAGAGTTCCGTGCTGACAGAATGAACTCGCCCTGTTCTTGTTCCGTTTGGGCTCTGGATGTGGCACAAATGCTGATGTGACGCCTGCCCTCAAAAACTCACTGTCTGTGCCTGTCTGAGTTACCAGACCTGGTTAGGAGGGGAGCCCACTGCTACTAGAGGGAAGGAAAGAGTGGGAACCCCCCCAAAATTACAAAGTCTTTGATGTGGCCTCTACCTTTATTATGTGATCAAATCCATTTCTTTCTTTCTTTCCAGTTGTGTTGAATCAGGCCATTATTTTCTTTATGTCTGACTTTCATGCCATTTTCCCCCTCCATCTCCTTCCCTCTTTTCCTCTCTGTCCTTCCTCTGAGGCTACTGCAGGTCTCATGTCCTTAAGCCTGTGGAATTTGACGCTAATCCTGAATGCCGTTTTCCTTTCCTCTGCATCATCGTAGAGGGAAGGACGGGATAGAATTAACATTCTGGTGCCTTTAAGTACAGGGAAACCAGCTAGCATTGTGGTGCCGGGCCTGGTAGCCTAGCCTACAGAGGAATCATTGGTTAGCATTAGTATGCTACTGTCTTTGTACACAGGCAAATGCATTAGCATCAGCCCCCTGGTGTCAGTAGGGGTACAATTAACACTAGCACATCAGAGCCTGTATGTTCAGGAGAACAGGCTAGCATTAGTGCACTGAAACCTGTATGCACAAGGGGATAGGTAAGCTTTGGCACATTATTAGCTAGAGACAAGTTAGCATGTCGCACATTAAGCCAATGACAAGTAGGCTGCTGCTAGAGATTAACAAATATATTCTGCAGCTAGCACAACAATATATGATTTTACTTTAAGTGGGGAAGAACAGTGCTGTGGCATAGGACTCTCAACACACACACACACACACACACACACACACACACACACACACACACAACCATGCGTCTTCATGGACATGGGAATATTATGGTTGCCCATCATCAGTCGGGGGTGGGCATGCCCACTCATGACAAGGTCACAACCTCTAAACCATCAGAAGCAGTGACAGACAAACGAGCAAACATGAGCTGACAGAGATACAATACACACACACACATATACACATTCACACACACACATGCAGTCACCTACAGATGCTCCCATGTGTACATGGACAAGCTCACATGATTTTGTGTGTGTTCCAGTGTGGCACACATTTCCCTACCATAGAGCAAGGCTTGAAAAAAAATACACTTTTCTTTAAACACACATAATAATAATAATAATAATAATAATAATGTGAATGAACTATATATGCACATTGAAATATGAATGCAATTTAATTTAATATTTAATAATAATCTATACTCTCATTTTCATTCTTTCATTTTCATTCACACTATCATTTGCATATAGTTCATTTACATACAGATACAGCCGTAAACAAATGCATATATATATACATAACATAAATCCTGTGTCCTACTGAGCCACAGAGCCTTCATGTCCCACTCTCTGGAGAGAAAGCTGGGGTGTATTGGTTGTGACTGTGTGGAGATTGGGCTGTGTTTCTAGACTGCTAGAGTCAGTACTATCTCTGTCCAATTCAAATCTTATGTATTGAGGCTGACTGGCTCTGTCCTCGTACTGTAATGTTGTCTGGGGTATTGGGGCTGCTGCCACGCTGTCCGAACACAGTATTTGGGTATTTGGGTATTTGGGTGGTAGATAATCCACTCACCCCTAAAGAGGATTGGTCTGTGACTGAGGGTTTGATGAGTCTGACTGAGGTTGTTTGTGTTTAATATCCCTAGGTGTATGTAGGACTGTAAGTCTGTGAGTACATGTTTTGTGTGTGTGTGTGTGTGTTTGTGTGCATGTGTGTGTGTGTATGTGTGAGAAGATGCATGTAAGTGAGAGTGTGTGTGCGGTATGTACAGTATGTGTGTGTTCCTGACTGCGTGTGCATTTAGTGAATGACTCAGAGTCATTTCCTCCCTGTGTCCTACTGTACGTGTCCCTGCTCCTGCTACTGCTCGGCATCTTGGGTAATTATCATATCCCCTAAGGGGATGCGGGGGGTAGATAACAGATAGGGTTATTTTTTTCCTCCTTATCGCTATAAAGACTCTTCCCCTCCCTTTCCTCTTCTCTTCTCTCTCTCTCTCTTTCTCTCTCTTTTTCACTATCTGTTTCTGTCTCCACCATCCCTCTCCCTCTCTTTCTTCCTCTATTGCTTGCTACTGGTCCCTTTGCCTGGGTGGCTGATGATCACTGGGGTAAGATGTGACGTCAACACAAATCAGTTTTTAACACAAACAGAGAAAAGGGGGGTGGGGGGGGGGTAGAGACAGCGTGAAAGAGAAACAGAGAGAGAATGAGAAGATAATGGGCATGGAAAGGAAGAAGAGACTGGAGATAGAGAAAGAGGCAGGTGAAGGGAGAGGTGTGTGGAGAGAGACAGAGATTGGAGCTAATGAGAAAACGGAGGAGTGAAGATGAATAGAGAACATATGAGATTGCATGCAGGGACGTGATGACAACGGGTGGAGATTGAGTTGGATTGGAGAGAGAGAGAGAGAGAGAGAGGTGAGGAAGGGCAGGGAATGGGGACAATAACAGTGTTGGGTGCAGTGGGGGAGGTGAGCTGCAATCGGTGTGTGTGTGTGTGTGTGTGTGTGTGTGTGTGTCTGTGTTTGCCCTGGTTTGGCTCAGTGTGGGTCTTTGTCCTGCTGTATGCCCATATGGCCGTGCTTTAGCTGTGTTCATCACGTCACTTCATGCTCCACCATGTGTGTCTGAGCGTGTGTGTTTGTGTGTGTGTGTGTGTGTATGTAGGGGGGGGGTGTATGTGTGTGGGTGTGTAGGTGTGTATACTGATCTGACTGTGAGTGTATGTGTCTGTGTATGTTTTTATGTGTGAGCTAATGGGTCTTTGTGTATGTGAGTGTGTGTGTGTGTGTGTATGTGTGTGTACGTGTGTAAAGGCATGAGGGGGAGGGCACTGTTTTGTTTTTTTTTGTCTTTTTTTAATTTAGAGGACACCACATGACCATACGTCACTATGGCAAGATGTCAACATGTTTTTTTCACGGTTTAATGAGTTGTGTGAGGGATTGCTTGGCTTGTGTTTTGGACTAGAGACTTATTGTGTGTGTGTGTGTGTGTTTAAATCACAGTGACTCCATTAGGAGTTAAGAGTTGCCGACGCAGCTAAACGGTTTAGACAACAGCTTGCACCTTGATCTGCACAAGGAAAGACGATTTTCATTAACATTAGCCTAAGCTTGCAACAAAGCTGCTCACAAGACAATGGATCTTGCGTATAGCTCTATAATCACAAAAAAACACACACAAAAAAACACAAAAACACACTGAACCAGAAACCTTCACCTTGTTTTATTAATGACCTCTTCTATACCCCCCCACCCCCACCCCCCCCACCCCACACACACACGGACAAACACTGCTTACTTCAGTCATTTTTATGTTCTTGGAGTGTTTTGTTTCTTGAAATGTTGATGCATGGGATTTTATTGCAGAATTGGATAGATGAATAGTTGGATGATGGATGGCCAGAAGGCATTAGAGACAGAGCTCATGCATTTTCAAAACAAATTCCTTCCCTCCGTTTTGAACAAAGAGCAACAAATTTATAACCGCAGCTCTGGCAGACATGGCCAGCCTTCCCCTTTTTTCCTGATAGGTTTGCCCACCTGAAAGGAAAGCCTCTCTCTCTTGCCCCCACTCTGTTCATTTTCTCCTCGTTGTCTTTTTTTTATTCCGACTGAGCTTCCTCTGTTCTCATTGATGGAGGTGTAGCGGTGTGTTTCCTTAAGCTACGATTCCACAGAGTCAGCGACAGGCCGAGGTGTGGTCCTTGGCCAAAGATGATTCACTAGACCCTTTAGAGGAAAAAAAATATGAAAGAAAAATGAACGTGGCCAAGCCATATGTGTGGTGTGTGTGTGTGTGTGGTTGTCCGCTTATATGTCCGTGCATACACAGGCTCTTGTGTGTTTTTGGACATGAGCCTGCTGTCCTCGGCAGGTTAAGGCCCGTGAGAACATGCTCTGCGCCTGGGCTCACTTGGGCCTGGAAGTAGATCAGGAACCACCATCATCACCGGCGTCTGAGCTGTAGCTGGAACAGACCAGGTTTTCCATAAGCCATTCTGGTCTTGCGTGAGGAGCTGCCTCCCCCGTGCTGGACTGATCACCTTAATGGATGTAGACGGCTGTACGGGAGGCCATTACTCCCGCTCGCCTGCTGTGCTGAGCGTTTAAGAGCTGCTGACGGAACGTAAGAGCTTAGGAAGCTGTCTCCGGTGTGTGAGGAACCAGCATAGAGGGCTCATTTGCTTGTCCAACACACACATACACACACACACACACGCACACACACACACACACACACACACGCACACACACCCAAGCATGCATAGATAGACACAGAACACACATGCATATACACACTCATACACATATGTGATCGTTCTACCATGAACTTTGTCAACCGACCACCAAAATGTCTGAATGGTTGAGGTCAACAGATTCATCCAGTGACCAGGGACAGAGAGAGAGAGAGCCTAGGAGAGGGCACGAATGACCTTTCCTTCTCCCTGCCTGGGATAGTCATGACCAACCCAATGTGGTGCAGGAACTATGAGCTCCGAGCAGAGCACTGGTTGAGTGTTTGGCAGGGGACAGAGGAGGGCGCTTATGTAAGTACCACAATGGACCCTCCGCAACTCGAGTCTCAGTGTCTCCTGTCATTAGAATCCAAACCGTATTAAAGATTTACGGCGGCTCCCATTAACTGATAAGACTGGATGCTTCTCTCTCTCTCTCGCTCTCCTTTCCAGAATATTCCACTCTCTCCCCTGTCATGTCACAGTACAGCGGATGCAGCCATGGTTGTGGCGCAAATGGAGTGGAAATCTAAGAGGAGCAATGCTAGCATTAACTCAGGGTGGAGGTTGGTGGGGTTGGTGGAGGAGGGTGTATGGCTGTTATATAGATATAGGGGCCTTTTGATTGTCAGGCATCAAATAACGTGCCTTGAAAAGCCAACCTTTCCTTTGTGTGAAAGAGCTGTTGTGGTCTCTAGGTGAAATGTTTACAGTACCTGAAGGTCAGGCTCAGAAGTGTGTGTGAGCCCACAGGGGAGGGAAAAAGAGAGAGATGTGGTGTGGTGTGAGAGAGAGAATGAGTGAAAAAGAGAGGGATAGGATGAGTGAGGTGGAGAGAGAGAGAGAGAGAGAGAGAGAGGTTGACACTGTGAACGAGAGGTCAGTAAGTAAGATGTAGAGCCCCGGCGAGATGAAGGTGCGAGTATGAAGAGGTTGATGGCAGCCATGTTGAGTGAGATTAAGTGGTGCTTCACTCAAACCCATGGCCGGCCACCAGGGAGCCCCCGCATGGCTGGGCTGTCCCCAAGACTACCTCTGGTCTGCTTCACTGGCCATGGCATCCTCCACTGTCTCCATAGATCACACTTAACCCACCACGCTGTGGGCTTCATGGCACCTCCTGAACGTCCAATCAAAACAAACTATGATTCCTCACAAAACAAATCAAACAATACCAATAATATTATAAAAATTCTAACAACAATAATATCAAATAATTATTTGATAAATAGTCAAATAATGGGTTGACTTTAAACTGAGGTTAATACATTGATTTTGCAAAATTTCTTCATCTGTGAGGTTAATTAATGTGTGAGGGCTATATACAGGATTGCATTTCTTTTCATTTATCTACTTGATCTGATCTGATTGTGATTTAATAGGTAATGTTTAGTAAACTGAGGTTAATACATGGGTGAGGTTAATACAAGGGCGAGGTCAATACATGGTTTCGTTTTTTTAGTTTGCATAAAACCCTGACCTGAGGTCACACCTGAGGTATACATAGTGTGGCTTAGATTCTGGAAATTACTGCATGTGTTTCTCTTTGGTTTGCACTTGAAACACACAGCTTTTCTTTAACTATTGTTTCCTACTAAGAGGAGTTAGTGTGACTGTGCTGCTACCAGCAAGCACAGACTGCCTCTGGGCTGTTGGTTAACATCAACATGAGCTCCCGCCAGCCAGGCCAGGGGTTAAAGATGACTGTAGTGGAAACCCAGACACAATATCCTGTTCAGCCCCCATCAGCAGTCTGTGCATGGCCATGTTTCTTTTTTTAAAGAGCTCTGGAAGTCTGAATATCTCTGTGTTGGTGTGTGCATGGGAGCAAAAGAGTGTGTCCAGATTTGTGTGTGTTTATTTGTTTTGGGAGCAAATGAGTGTGTCTGTTTGTGTCTGTGTCTATGTGTGCATGTGTGTGTGTGTGTGTGTGTGTGTGTGTGTTTGTGAGCTTTTTTGAGGTTTTCTAATCAAACCATCTGAGCACATCGGATCAGGCCAGTGGGAATGAGTCTATGATGGAGGATATTTGCGCTGTGATTGCCTTCCTCCCGCCTTCATTTGGCATTCCGATCGTCACCGGTCCTTCGCCACCGAGCTTCCGTCGAGCGGATCCCACCACTCTCTGTTTTGTTTGCTTCCGAATTCAATCACTCTGCAGATGCCCATCAAGTGACTTGCCTGAGCGAAGCGGCATTTATTAACTGTGGAACAACAATGTAAACACACGCACGTCGGATGTAGAAACAGCAATTTGACAATGCACAATGGGAGCAGTCAGAGCATAGATATTATAATAGGATATTATGTCAGGGCTTTCAGTATGCATCCATGACATACATCAAGACCTCTACGACTGAACAATGCATTATAGATTGGAGGGTAGGGTCTGGGGTAGTTATCATTCATTTGTGTAAATGGATATTGGATGTGCCATCGCATAAGAAAAAGACCTTTTTATGTGTTCTTGTCAGCTCAACTGATGAGTATTCAGCATTTTTTATACTGATATCAGTAATGGTGTGTGTTTATGTGTGTGTGTGTGTGTGTGTTCTGTAGGTGCAAAGGTGCATCCCACTATGGCCTCTCCGCCGACCGAAAGCGACGGTCCCAGGAGGGAGATTGCCTGGACAGCACGTCAGAGCTCACCGTGGCGACGTTGCCTGGCGAGGGAAGTCCCGCCTCTGCTGCTGTGGCCCTCCTGTCAGACGAGCCTGGCCTGGTCAACCCCGCCTTTGAGCCCAGCGTGGAGGACAACAGCCAATCAGGAAGTACGACCAGCCTGGCCGCACGCAGCAACTCCAAGAAGAGTGAGTGTGAGTGAGCACACGCACGTGTGTATGTGTCTATGTGTGTGTCCAACGTGGTGCTCTACGTGGTGTCTTTATTTTGATTTATAGAGTACTTAACCTCTGTGTGTGTGTGTGTGTGTGTGTGTGTGTGTGTGCGTGTGCGTGCGTGTGAGAATCTGTGCTTCTGCATGCTACAGCTTTGGATGGCCTTTGTTTGATTTATACTGCATTGAGTGTATATCTGGCAATGACACTCTTAAGTGTGTGTGTATGTGTGTGTCTCTCTCTCTCTCTCTCTCTGTGTGTGTGTGTGTGTGTGTGTGTGTGTGTGTGGTGCAGTGTAAGTTTTAACCGTAATGAAAATCAATTCATGACAAACTGCCAGAAGCCATCTTCTTCTCTCTCTCTCTCTCTCTCTCTCTCTCTCTCTCTCTGCTCTCTCTCTTACTTTACTCCTCTCTCTGTAAACCCTGCCGTCCTTTTTTGTGGGCAAACACGGCTGGTTAATGTAAAGTCATTCTCTGTAACCCAAATCCAATAGTCTCTGTGTCTGCCGCTATCCAGTCTACCCTCATCTATCAGCTATTTATTCAATCACACTGCAGCACAGTGACTCCCCAAAGAGGGCAGGGGAAGAAGAGATGAAGGAAGGAGTAGGGGGAGTGGGAGAAGGAGAAAGAAAGAAAGAAAGAAAGAAAGAAAAAAAGGAGAGAAGTTTTTCCCTTCAAGGGTTGTAAGTGCAGTGTCATGCCATCCTCATCCAATGCTTCTCTCTCTCTCTCTCTTTCTCACTCTCTCTCTCTTATTCCTCTCTCTGTCTTTTTCTCTTTCTCTCTCTTTCTCACTTTCTCTCTCTCTCTCTTTATTCCTCTCTCTGTCTTTCTCTCTCGCTCTCTCTTACCTGTGAAGCCCTTGAGTAACTCATGCGTGTCGCGCTCTTTGACGTCCCCCTGTGCACCAGGGGAGAGCGCATGGTGGTGGGGATGGTGAATGGCGCTGCACCAGCACTTCTGAGACGGAGCGGGCGGGCAGGCAGGCGGGCGTGTGTGTGTGTGGGGGGGGGGGATTGCAGAGAGGCCTCTGCCACTACGCTTGCACAGCTGAACAAGCTGTCAGCCTACTCTACTCCACTCGCTTTAAAAGAGTAATGTGCCTGTCGGGAAGACTCACGTCACCCAGAGAGAGGAAGGAGAGAGAGAGCGAGAGAGAAAGAGAGAAAGAGAAGTGAGAGAGATAGACAGGCAAAGTGAAAGACAGGATTCAAGACAAAGAGGGAGGGAAAAGAAAGAGAATGATCGAAGAAAAAAAGAAGTCATAAAGGCATTAGAGAGAGAGAGAGAAAGAAGATGGGGGGAGACGTGGGGAGTGAGGAAGAGAGAGAGAGAGTGAGAGAGGATGAAAGAAGGTACGAGAGAGAGAGTAAAAAGCAAGGGATCAAAGTGAGGGATTTACTCTTTCAACACATTATGGTGATTCAAAGCAGACCAGGAGCACATTTGGGTCAGCCAGCCAGCCAGCCGTCCCTCGCCACTCCAGTCTTCAGCCCCAGGCCTCTCCTTTGGCATCTGTTAAATTGAATGAGGGGGTCATCCCCCTCCATGTCCCCATCCTGCCTTATCAGAGCAGCACAGCAAAAACACTTAATTTAGGCATTGCTCTCCTCTGTCGTTGCTCTCTGCTCTTAATAAGCAGCCATCGATTGGGGAGGCAGTCCTAAGTGGCAAGCCATGCCTGCAGAATACTAAGATGCTAGTTTGCTTTCTTAAGTGTAGACGCAGGCACGTGTGTGCGTGTATGTATACAGAAGAGAGCAAGGAGTGTTGAGTGGTGTGGAGGAGGCATTGTTCTGTGGAATGTTGAAGCCATTATCCTGAATGATGTTTCAATTTGCTGTTTCGTGGAAAAGAAAGGGAAATTGTTATGCAAAAACAGTGGCAAAGATCCAAAACAAACATCTGCTGCATGTGCATGGGATGGTGAGATGCGGATGCATCACCTCATCTGATTGGCTGATCAGAGCCAAAACCATCTGTGTCTGTCCTCACTATTGGTTAAACTCAAGCAATCCAGGACATGTCCAGGCATGCTGGAGCGAGGGCAATTATAAAAGTGTTTTCCCTGCTGCTGCTGCTGCTGTTGCTACTTCTGCTGTGAATGCTATTCCATTACTGTTTGCCTTCTCCTCTCTCAGTTCACACTCCATCCCTCTTTTTCTCTCTCCTCCTGTCTCTCTCTCTCTGTGTGCAGTCCGTAATTTTGACCGGGCATCAGTGAGGAGCCGTTCATTCCGGCGGCTCAACCGAGCCTTCAGCGTCTTGCGGAGGACCAAAAGTGGCACAGCTGTGGTCAATGAGAGCTCCGAGGAGCGAGACAACCTCAGGAACTCAAGTGTGCCCCCAGAAGGTTGGCCCTGCTTCTGTGTTTGTTTGTGTTGGTGTTGGGTTGTGGTTGTTATCTCTCTCTCTCTCTCTCTCTCTCTCTCTCTGTGTGTGTGTGTGTGTGTGTTTAGAGAGCGTGTGAGAGGGAAGGCCAAAAGGGCACAACTCTCCTGTCTGGAGAAGATGTTATAGCATGTGGTGTGTGTGTGTGTGTATATGTGTCTTTGTGTGTTTGTGTCTGTTAGTGTGTTCATGTGTAATAGAGTGAATTTGTGTGTGTGTGTGTGTGTACATGTGTGCATGCCAGCATGAGTGCATGAGAGACAGACTCATCCTGTCCCGTTCTGCTTTGTGGTGTGCTCTGTGCTGAGATGCGTTGCGTTGCGTCTGTGTGACAGAGGGCAGTAGTCTGTGGAGACCGACGTGGCGTGTGGTCACCACAGCATATGCTTCTTTAATTATTGAGTGAGCAGATTGCATAAGGCCTCTGAGACCGATCACAGGGGGGTGGAGTCGGGTGAGTGGGGTGAGAGGCAGAGAGAGATGGAGGCAGAGTGCTCAGACAGAAGACAGAATGACAGAGCTGCATTGTGAGGACAGTGAAGGAGCAACAATGACGTGGATTGTGTGTGTTTTTTTTTTTTTAGGATATGGAGCAATTCTCTTGGGCCCCGAGTGTGTGTGTGGGAGAGAGGGAGGTCAGACCAGAGTAGTAAGAGAGAGGATGGGTGGATAGAGTATTGCACTGCAGAAAGACAAAAGGCAAAAGAGAACAGAGAGAGAGAGAAACAAAACTGTTAAAATTGTGAAGAGAGTCAGAAGTAAATAGTTTTGGAATACGACCTATTACACACCTGTTCTGTTAATGCAGCGGCTCCTGTGTTCTCACTGGCTGAGCATTAGTACTACAGGTTAGTTTCCCAGTGAGCGCATACATAGAGCCAATAGTGGATTTGCACATTTGTACAGTCAGTTGCTTTAAATAAAAGCACTATGGATCCACAGTGCATTTGAGCGAAAAAAGTGGAATAGTTCTGTGCCCTGGGAGTATTATAATAAGAAAAATAAAATTAAATAAAAGGAACTAAGGAAATGGATAAGAGTCTTTCTTCTCATTTGTTTGGGGAAGTGGTGCTGGGTAGTACGCCAGGCTCCGAGTTCTCCATTCACTAATGAAGCTGCAGGATAAAAGGAAAGAGAGTAGGTTAAAAATAGCGACAGTGTCGGGCAGGCAAACTCGCTATGTTTGGGCGAACGGAGGATGAGAAAGATGAGAGAAAGGAAGCAGTAGGAACAGGAGATGGAGAGAGGGGGATATGCAATGGGGGGGGGGGCAGAGAGAGAAAGAGAGAGAGTTGGGGAGAGGAAGATGTGTGTGTGTGTGAGTTTGTGTAAGTTACATAAGAGCCCTGGGATGGCGTGTTAATGAGCACGAGTACTCCAGCCGGTCTCTCCCTGCAAGCCATCAGGAGAAGATGAAGAGAAATATTGACTTTGAGAAAGAGAAACTGCAGAGTGTAGAGAAAAAGGGACCATGGGATAGAGAGAGGGAGAGAGAGAGAGAGAGAGAGAGAAAGAATGGAAAAACAGAATAGAAGTAACAGTAGAGAGTAAGAATGAGGAAGTATCTGGTCTGGTCCAGCAATCACTCACAGTGTTGTTGGAGTTAGGAGACCATCTGCTCCTGGGCAGCACCCATAGTCTGCATCCTTCAGTGAATATGAATAGATGTGTCATCCGGACATCCGTAGTGTGTGTGTGTGTGTGTGTGTGTGTGTGTGTGTGTGTGTGTGTGTGTGTGTGTGTGTGTGTGTGTGAGGTACAGAGAGAGAAATCTTGTCTTTAAGTAGTTGGGAATGATTTAGGTTGCAATGCATTCAAAGTCCTGTATTTTTTTATTTTATTTAGAGATAAATCCAAACGATTTGTGTGTGTGTGTGTGTGTGTGTGTGTGTGTGTGATGGACAGCATCATTTGCTCCTTTAGCCAAGCTGCAGTCCTGCAGTAAGAGTGTGCTGCCCCCTGCTCGTCCCTGTCTCCTGTTCCAGGTGGAAGGCTTCTGTGTAATCTACCTGTGTAAACAGAGGGAAACCACATTCCCTGTCACACTGTTACTACCTGACCTCTCGCCTCAGGGACAGAGCAGCAGAAAACACCTTCAAACAAACAGATAAAGAGATAAATAAACACCACTTCTCCCTTATTCCCTCTTTTCTCTTCTCTTTCTTGTCTTGTCCTGTATCTCTCTCTTTTGCTGACTCCCCCAACACCCACACATTCTCTCTCCCTCTCTCTTTCTTTTCATCCTCCTCTGTGCCTTCTCTCTCTCTCTCTCTCTCTCATCTCTCTACCTGATTTCTCTCTCCCTCTCGCCATCCTCTGTCTCTTCCTCTTCTTCCTTATCTCCCCCTCTCCCACCACCCTCTCTTTCTTCCTCCTCCTCTCTCCCTCTCTCCATCTCTCTCTCTCTCTCTCTCTCTCTGTCTCTGCAGTCTTGGCCCTGCCTCAGCTGCATCACCTGATTCCTGATGGGGAGATCACCAGCATTAAGATCTACCGTGCCGACCCCTGCGAGCCGCTGGCCATCAGCATCGTCGGGGGCAACGAGACGCCCCTGGTGCGGATCCTCATCCAGGACATCTACAGAGAGGGCGTCATTGCCCGCGATGGGCGCCTACTGCCTGGGGACATGATACTTAAGGTGTGTGAATGTGTGTGTGTGTGTGTGTGTGTGAGTGTGTGTATCTATTCAATCACACAACTAAATTACTTCAACTGAAGTTTCCTGGATTTCAATTAATTCAAATCTAGGGAAATTCATTTTGAAGTATTTTGTCATTCCAGTCCATTCTAGACCAGCTTGTCTCTGTTCAGTTAAATTCCATTAAGTCTTATACAACTCCATTCATTCTCTATTCAATTCAATTCAGTCAGCTACCAGTAGCTCGCCACCTCCTTGACAGTAGCTCACCAAAGGGTCAAAGGAAATGTCAATAAATCTCATAACATAGTCACAAAAGTGTTGTTGAAATCTCTGTGTTGAAATCTCTGTGAAATAATTTTCAAACATTCTGCCCTGTCTGATACACAGTGATCCCAGTTTTTCTGTTCTCTGAAGAGAGTGTTGTAGGTAGTGTGCACCAAATTAGTTATAACTATGGAAAATGAAGGTGCCAATAAAGGTCAGACAATATTTTTCTCCCCACAAATTTCGGTGACACTACACTGACACTACAGTGACAGTCAGTGTGTAGGATGGTAAAGGATATCTCTTGTATTTACTATGAGTAATATGTCTGTAAACCAGTAGTAGCCACTGACTTTGCCATTGTAGCTCTTAGAGGAAAAAAGACCCCTGATTTATAGTATGTTGAGTTAGTCTCTCCAATCTCCCCTCCACAGGTGAACGGCATTGACATCAGTAATGTGCCACACATCTACGCCCTGGCAGCCCTCAAGCAGCCGTGCCAGCTGCTCCGCCTGACGGTGCTCCGTGAGCAGCGGTACCGCTACCGCTCCAGCTCCCACCACCACCATCACCACCACGGCCACGGGCACCACGGCGGGCACCATCACGGGCACCACGGAGGCCCTCCCCCCCACGAGCCCTTCTCCCCGAACCAGCCCCCGCCGCCGCCGCCGCCTGTGCTACGTGACGACAGCCTGCATGTGGTGCTGATTAAGAGCGTGCCAGACGAGCAGCTGGGCATTAAGCTGGTGCGACGGCCAGACGAGCACGGCGTCTTTGTTTTCCACCTGCTGGAGGGCGGGCTGGCAGCACGAGACGGGCGCTTGAGAGTCGACGACCGTGTGCTTGCTGTCAACGGGCACGACCTACGCTATGGTGCACCAGAGCATGCTGCACTTCTCATACAGGTAACAGGTGTTGTTGGTGGTGGTGGGGGTGTGTTTATACAGGTTAGGGAGGAGGACAGGGGGAAGCGAGGAGAAAGAAAGGAGAGAAGAGGAGAAGAGAGGACTGGAGAGAGAATAATGACAGAAGAGTGGATTGAAATGAAATCAGGAGAACAAAGGGAGGGTGAGGAGAGGGGGATATGGATAGAGGAGAAAACGACAGGAAAGGAGAGGATTTGAGAAGAGATGAACAAAACAGACACAAAAGGACAGGATGGGAGAGAAAATAGCCAGACAAGAGAGGAACAGAGAGAGAAAGATAAAGGGGGAGAATAAAGGGAGTGGAGCAGAGGAGAAGTGGGCAAATAAAAGTGGAGAACACAGTAGCTGCATCAAAGAGAGATGGAGAGATGCAAGGAGGAAAAAAAGATGAAAACATAATTTCCATCCACAACCATAAACACTGGTGATTGGTGTTTACGATGAAGAAAGACTGAATAAACTGTGAGTTGTGTATTGTGCTGTAAAGACATTTGAGCCCTTGACCTTCATTGCTGTGTTCCCTATTCTCTTCAAGGCTTTATGGTAGTACTTTTACTGTCGATGAGTAAACCATGGCTATTGTTACTACCCTTGGCTCCAGGGTCATGAGAACCCTCAGATGTAATTAGGTGCCATTAGCTGCAGGGTTATATACACTAGAATATCATGTTTGTTCTCCAGTCATGAGTGGTTTCTAGATGGGACCACTGGGACAAAAATTGTTTCCTTGTTGAAATGTTATGAATGAACCAGTTGGTTAAATAACTGGTTTCATTAGTGTGTCGGAAGTCTTAACTCAATTGACTGGGATTTAATTTTGCGAGGAGCTGCTTTTGTCTCCATGGATCTTAGCAGGGCTAAAATTAGCGGGGAGTTGTGTGTATGGGTGGTGGTGGTGGTGGATTGTGGGTAATTGTTGTTGTTGATGATGGTGGTGGTCCAATCCTCCGTCTGTTGCTTCCTGTGTGCTGCAATGCTAGACTGGCTCCGGCGCCTCTCTCTGTGGAGCCAACATGGCCGCTCACAGCAGGCAGTTTCTGTCAGAGATTAACAACTGGCAGGAAACTGATTAAATTAGGCCAATTAACGAGATAACGAGCTGGACTGGGTAATTTAGGAGTCAGCTCTGGTGCACTGGGCTCTCAGAGGAGCGACAGGGGGCTCTGGTGTGTGTGTGTGTGTGCGTGTGAGTGTATGGAGAGGGGATGGAGAAAAAGGAGAGACACATGGAGCGGGGAGAAAGTGTGATGTGAGGGGGATTATGAATTAGAGAACACAATATGTGTTCTTTCTTGGCCTCAGTGTTTAGACCAACCACTGATACTGATCTATCTAACAACGGGAATACACAGTGCTCTCACGCATGGACACAGACAAACATAGACACACATTCACACATTTGTTTTCCCAACAGCATGTAAATGAGGGTTACACACACACACACGCACACACACAGGCCTATGCTTGTATTCCTCAGCATCAGATGAAGTAGTAAACAGTCTGTGTTTGGGCCACAGGGCGAAACTTCGCCCCCACTGGTGTTGTTTGCTGTGGCTGTTTCCTTGAGGTGGCTGGAGATAATCACACACACACGCACACACAAACACACACACTGTCTCTCTCTCTTCTCTAGTGGGGCTGAAGTCATTAGCCATTTTACATAGTCTAACACTCCCCAAAGGCAGATGTTTGGTCTGTGCTCTCTCTAGGGGGTGGATCCTTTATGTGAGTTAAGGTCCCGATGAATTCCTAGTCTGCTTTTCTCTGGCTCCAAGGCTGGCCTGGTTAACCCCCAGCATGCAACACAAAGGGGCGGCATAACGTAGTGGTAAAGGATGGCATAGTAGCCTGGAAATTGTGGGTTCGAATCCCGTCCGCCACCGTTATAGCCTGGAAATTGTGGGTTCGAATCCCGTCCGCCACCGTTATAGCCTGGAAATTGTGGGTTCGAATCCCATCCGCCACCGTTGTGCCCATGAGCAAGGCACTTAACCCTAAATTGCTCTAACAGAGACTGACCGTGAACTGGTTGATAGTTGACAAATGTAAGTCACTTTGGATGAAGGACTCTGCTAATTGCATGAATGTAAATGTAAAGAGTAAACAGCACTAACCTGAAGATGTTTGGGCTCAAGTCAGAGGACAGAATATCTCCATGCCAGCCCCTGTTATTGAGATCACCAGGAAGGGCTGCAAGGAGTGGGCAAAAATTCTGTGCAGCACATGTGCTCATTTTCCACTGGCGTGTGTGTAACATCTGGTTATTGCAAAATGTTTTGTGTGTGTGTGTGTGTGTGTGTAATAAAAGACTGCAGGGAACCAGCAAAAATGTACACAATTTGGGCTCTGTGCTGAGTTTCTCTTTATTGCTATGCTGCCTTACTGCCAATAGGGGGTTGAGGGGATTGTGGTTGTATGTGTGTGTGTGCGCAACTGGTCATATACATTTAACATTCACAAATACATTTACTGCCCACAACATTTAAGATTTACAAACAGGAAGACCATCTTGGTTCTCCAAAATGATCCTACATGCTGGAGTAATTTTACACAATCTTTAATACTGCGAGATGGGGGTTCAGCAGTCATCTAACTGCCATTGTCCTTGGTTCTGGATCTTGGTTCTTGGTTCTGGTTCCTGTAACACTAATCTATCATGTGTGTTTGGATTGCTCTGCAGGCCAGTCAGGACCGGGTCCATTTTGTTGTATCTCGTCATACCCAGATACCGACCCCAGACATCCTTTCAGAAGCTCCCTGGGGGATGGACGGACCACCACCCTACTCGCCTGTGGACATAGAACATAGCCTGCTGGTGAGTTACTTACTGTTTCTCTTTCCTCCTGTCACTTTTTTCTGTCTCTTTTGTCCTCTCTCTCTCTTGCTCGCGCTTACACACAATACATTGATTTGCAAACATTTTATCTCTCCATCTTGCTGTTGTTTGCAAGCATTTTCTCTCATACTTTCTCTTCCTCTCTCTCTCTCTCTCCCCTTCTCACACACACACACACACACACACACACACACACACACACACACCACTTTGTGAAGTATGTATAAATGCTGCTGCCAATTCCTCTTACTTACTCTGTATCTCTCAGAGATAATAGGATTGCTGTTTATTTCTTTAAGTCAGGTCTGACAGCAGCTGTCGTCACAGTGTCTTGTGGCTTTTTTTGGTTTGTTTTTGGAGCATCTCTCTCTCTCTCTCTCTCTCTCTCTCTCTCTGGCTGTGTTAAATATTCCCTTTAATGTGAAAGCGATCCTAAACCCCATTATTCAACCATCAAAGAGATGTACGTCACAACCCAGTCTCGCCATCCGCCTCCTTTCTCTTTTTCTCTCTTTTTCTCTTCACACACACACACACACTGGCATGCACACATTCCATTCATGGCAGCCGTCTCAAAGCCCATTATCTGCTGGAAAGACACCCCCCCCCCAAAGAGATTTCCAACATCTCTATTCCAGTTGGGCTTTCACTGCAGTTTCTAGAGACAATGTGTGACATTGTCTCCTAATAATCATGAAATATGGTGTCTCTATCCTGCTGTCTCGGTCAATCACTTTTTCTTTCTCTCTCTCTCTCTCTCTCTCTCTCTCTCTCTCTCTCTCTCACACACACACAAACACACACACACGCACTGCAGACACACTCTTAATTCCTCCAGACGCTCAACTAGGTACGAGTGGTTTGATCCTGGCTAACGTCATTAAGTCCGTCTTAAGGAGACATGGTGTCATAACCAGATAGCATCACACACAGACACACACTCACATACACACACACACACACACACACTCGTCCTAACTCACCCTTAATTCTCCACCACGGCCCAGTAACTGCAGAGCGGTTATCTCCTGCAGAGACTAGGTCTCTTTCATTGGACTTTAATATGGCTTTTTATGAAGTTAGCACCACGGCCACTGCCTGTGTAGTGTGTGTTTGTTGCCCCTGGCATGCAGCCAGCATTAGGCCGCTTTGGCCATGGTCAGCAATATTGCTGCAGCTTCCCCACTGGAGCAGAGCTAAAGTTGCTGGCCATTCATAACGCGCGCACATACACACACACACACACACACACACACACGCACATGCACAAATAAACACATGCGTGCACACACACACAATACAAACACACGCACACATACACATGCACAATATGCACACAGATACACACATACACACACATGCTGGCACCTCGGGCGATGGTGTGAGCAGAGGTTGTCCTCCTGTGGAGTGTGAGGACAAAAAGTGTAAATCCAGCAGATCAGAGCTCAGCCACAGGCCACATCACACGTATGCTCAGCAGTGGGGTGTGTGTGTGTGTGTGTGTGTGTGTGTGTGTGTGTGTCTGTGTCTGTGTGTGTCTATGTGGTGGCTCTCAGGCATATGATGGTAAATTTCCTCTCTCAGAATAGGGCGCACACACACACACACACACAGCTTGACTCACCAAAGCCCAATGCCCTACCTGTACTTCCATATCCTGAAAAAAAAACATATGGTTTTCAAGAGGCAAGTAAACAAGAACTCACCACTGTCTCCCTGCTACACACATCCTTCTATATTTGTGTTTGTGTGTATGTGTGTGTGTGTGTGTGTGTGTATAGGTTAGGGTAGTAAAGAGCATGTCCTCTGTGTATGTATGCGAGCTAAATCTACATTGTCCACCCCACAGGACGCGTGCCAGAAACCTAGCTGCTATGAGAAGGCGGTGACCCTGACCAAGGAGCCTCACGACTCCCTAGGAATGACGGTGGCTGGCGGCATGTCCAGCCGCGGCTGGGACCTCCCCATCTATGTCACCAACATCGACCCCAATGGAGTGGTCAGCCAAGAGGGCTCCATCCGCAAAGGTAGGATGGGACAGACAGAAGGTAGAAAGCTGTGTATGTGTGTGTGTGTGTGTGTGTGTGTGTGTGTGTGTGTGTGCCAGGAGGGCTCCATCCGCAATGGTAGGATGGGACAGACAGAAGGTGGAAAGCTGTGTGTGTGTGTATGTGTGTGTGTGTGCCAAGAGGGCTCCATCCACAAAGGTAGGATGGGACAGACAGAAGGTGGAAAGCT